>CAUYLG010018623.1:0-30023 GCA_963573385.1 Cacajao melanocephalus
CCTGGGCAGTAGAACAAGAATCCTGTTCTCTCTCCCTCTTTTCCTTCCTCTTTCTTTCTCTCGTACAGTTTTTTTTTTCTTTCTTTCACTCTCACTTTCTTTCCTCTCTTTTTCTTTCTTTCAAAAAATAAAAAATAAAAATAAAAAAATAAAATTCTGGGAGATTTTTCTGAAGAAGGGAAATTCAAACAGAATTTTTTAAATGAAAAACAGGGCTTTTTCCCAGCAATTTCATGACGTCTTTGTAATAAATCTCTGAAACGTTTTTGAAACATTTAATCCTTCCCTTTATGTATGTGATAGACACTGGAGATTATTCAAGCTAGGACTCCAAAAGCCCCCCAAACCTAAGATACGTTGCCTTTGCAGCATCTTTCTTATCTCCCTCTCCTGTTCATCCATTTCCCTTCCCTTCCTTTGGGTCATTTGCATCACCAAGCTTTCTCATCTCTTTACCCCTCCCCTCAGAAGTTTTCCAGCCTTTCTCCTCAAGGGAATCAATTATCTGCTGCAAGTATCCTAGCAGCTCTTTGAAGATGAATCATTTCCCTTTATTCTGACTGTACCAGGATATCACTCAGCTGTGAGCTGTGGGCAGCCTCATTGCTCATTTCCTCCAGAGCATCTTCATCAGTTTCCCTGTCTGTAAAATGGGTGTTTGTATTAGTTTCCTGTGGCTTTTTTTTTTTTTAATGAGACAGAATTTTGTTCTTTTTGTTCAAGCTGGAGTACAAGGGCGTGATCTTGGCTCACTGCAACCTCTGCCTCCCGGGTTGAAGTGATTCTCCTGCCTCATCTTCCGAGTAGCTGGGATTACAGGTGTACGCCACCATACCCGGCTAATTTTGTGTTTTTAGTAGAGATGGAATTTCACCATGTTGGCCAGGCTGGTCTTGAACTCCTGACCTCCAGTAATCCATGCGCCTCAGCCTCCCAAAGTGCTGGGATTATGAGTGTGAACCACCGCCCCCGGCCTCCTGTGGCTTCTATAACAAATTGCCACAAACTTTGTGGCTTAAAATAGCAGAATTTTTTTTCACAGTTCTAGAGGCCAGAAGTCCAAAATCAGGGAGTTGTGGGGGCCACACTCTCTCTGAAGACTCTAAGGCTCCAATCTCTGCCTCCATTTTACATGGCCTCCTCCTCTTTTCTGTGTCTCTCCTCTGTTCGTCATTGGATTTAAGGCACACTTGGGTAATCTATCATTAGCTCATCCCAAGATGCTTAATTATAGCTGCAAAGACCATTTTTCCCAACAAGATCACATTAAGAGGTTTCAGGGTTAAGATGTGGATATGTCCCTTGGGAGATTACCATTCAATCGACTACACTGTGATATTGCTATTCTTCATAGATTTATTAATATAAGTATATAACACACTTAGCTAAGGCCCAGTTGAGAATTCGTGCTCAGTAAGTGGAGGGTGTAGGCGAAGGAATAAGTAGAGGGTGAGGAGACGGAATCATGAGTTTATACAGTTTTTTGAAGAAGTTTAACCATGAAGTGAGAGCAAGAGAAGGCTGGAACTAGCAGGGATAGAGAGCTGATTTTATAAAACTATTTTAAAAACCAGTGTGTTGAGCTGGTCTAAGAGCTCCCAGCTGAGTGCTATAGGCATGCGAACTTAGGTATGTGCTATAGGTATGTGAGGACCGAGTGCTATAGGCATGTGAACTTCAGATGAGGTGAGATGCACACTGATGGGCAGGAACTGCTCCACACATGATTCCCATGCTTACGTGTAGCACTGGTACACGGGGTCTCTTTCCTGCTCTTGCCAACCAGTGCCAGTGCTAGATGCATGATTGTGCCATGTTTGATGAGAAGAGGCAAGAATGAGAATCCCCTGTCTTATGGTCAGTGAGTCAGATTAACACTGAGTATAAGTGCTTTGAGACAACATTGTAAGATGTTTTCTCAAAGTTACACAACTGTTTCACCACAGAGCAGAGCCCAGGCTCTGTGCTGGCAGCACAAGGTCAACTAATTTTAGAGTAGCTCAGGAGAGATCCCCAGAACCCTCTGAGATGAAAAAAAAATGCAGCAGTTTGCTTTGAAATTCCTTGGTTATATGAAGAAATTAGAATGTGCCCACTTTGCCCAAATGGCAGAGAAACAAGGGTCCAAGAGTCACCCAGGGAAGCAATATTGTGCCCCAAGAACTTGGTCATGCCTGAACATCCCTGGAATCAATGGAAGATGAATGAGATGGGAGGGTTGGAGGATCTAGAGTGGGGCACTTGAGAAGGGACAGTAATTCTTCAGATTCCAGTTGCTGGCCTGGAGGTCACTATAAGGTATGGACACCCCCTGAACCTGAGAGAGTGCTGTTTAAAAGCAAACGCGCGTGGCTGGATAGCTTGCTTGTCTAAACACATAGGGTCACATCTAAGCAGCTCTCACTATGACATAGGAGAATCTCTGAAGGAGGAAAAGTAGGCTCAGACAAATACAGTTACATTCTTTTATTGATGATGTTATTTTGACCTGCAGTTAAGTGTAAAATAATTGAGCTAAACAATTAAAATCTAATACTTAAAAATTTAAATAGCCTAGCTATAGAAAGTTTATAAGGAAAAAGTCCCATATTTGACACTAAAATTGGTCTGATTGTGGAAATATTCATGTCTTTTTTTATGAGTATCGTAGGTTGGGCAGTCCCTAGGAGTAGACCTTGAACCCTGAGACCAGGAGTCCTGTGGAGTGACTTAATAGGAAGGCTTCCCAGGAATAACTGACAGGGGAAAAGGGGAGTGGGCCTGGAAAGGGAAGAAAGCCCAGCAAGGATGAGTATCAAGCAAAGCTCCACAGAGATTGGCTGTTGCAGTCTCTCTTGAGAGTTCTGGTGAAATTACAGCTCACACCTTGGACTTGTCCTCATCAGGTGACAGAGTATTATAATCTTGGATCTCCCAGTCGTTGGTCAAAGGCACTGAAGATGTACCAAGCTCCATTTAAACATTTTAAATTAGTGACCTACATGTTAACATGTTTAATTCGTTTAATATATACAAAGTATTTTAAACAGTGCTATAAATGTTGGGCTGATGTTATTTTTACTGTCATCATCATCATGTGTTCCCCTACTCCTCCCATTTCTCTGAGCATAAAGTAAAACCTCATCTCTCTCCTATTGCTAGGACCTTGTGCCTGATTCTCACGTTTCATGTTACAAATGCAACTTACTGCAACTTCCTCCTGTCCTCTATGAACCCCTGTCCTAAGTCTCATTCTCTGAGAACCAGTATGGAGGTTCCATGTGATGGCTGGAGATGGCTAGTGAAGGGCTGATTATTAAACATTTGTCATATGCCCCTGGGTTACAGATGGAATTGAAATTCCCCCTGGATGTAGTCCCATGGGCCTCTCTTTTGCATTATTAAATTACAATGAGAAATGAGGATGACTGGGTATTTTATTCTTTCCCTGGAGGTATCGCTTTTATAGATGTGGTCTCCTTGATAATGTTTTGCCATAGATGAAACTTTTGGCAGAATCATTGCCAGCCTGACAATCTAAATTTCCCCAAGTTCAGGGGATACTTTGAAAACGTAAAGTTCTGAAAACTAGAAAATACGGACTTTCGTAGGAATCGTAGTCTAATTATAAAGGAGAGTAGTATCTGTGCAGGACAGCTGACTGTATTTGTGAGGAAGATGGTGCAGATTTTGGAGGAAAACATTCTTGTGTGTACAATAGGGAATTTAGAGGTTTACTCTTTGATGCTATATGAGAATAGGTTGGCTAGATATCATTTGGATCTATTTTCATCTTTTAAATTTTTTAATTTTTTATTTTCCTAAAGAAGAGGGAGAAGAGAAAGGCATCAGAAAAGCAGTTGCTAAATCTTGAAAGGGTCAGAGTATTTCCATTTGTTTCCTCTTCCTTTAATTTTCTAGGACAGGACTTTTATTCCTTAGAATATATAGAAGAGTCATAAAAGTCTATGCTCTCAGAGCTGAAAGGAAGATCCTTTAGTAACTGCCACTCTGTTTAGCACATGAGGAAATGGAGACCATCCTGAGTGGAGACGTGACTTACCCAGGATCCAAGCCTAGTTGATGTGAAGGAAGACTCTTAAGCATGAGTCCAGATTCTCAGTGCAGTGAGCAAGCTAGGATGTCCTCTTCTACATCCCTCTGCACAGCAGTACTCCAGTCACACTGATGTTCTTTTCCTTCTCCAAGTACTTCAACTTATTCCTTGCAAAGGCCTTTGACCAGTTGTTTGTCCCAGCCTGGCATGGGTAGCTCTCTGCTGTTCAGATTACAGCCCCAGGACCTCCCCCCAGCACTTGCCCTTACCACTCAGCATAAACACACTACCCAGTCTCTCTCCATTATTTTTTCTAGTTCTGCACAGCACTTGGAATTATATAATTTTTTTTTGGTTCTGTATTTTATTGCCTGCAGTCAGTTAAGAGCCTGCATGCTGTATTATTAGCCTAGAACAATGCCTGGCACATGGAAGACCCAAGAAACGTGGCATTAAAGTGGAATGAACTGGACAGAGGAACAATGAGCAGGTTTCTTGAGTGGTCCATATTGTCGGGTGAGACTTCATTAGAGAGATTGAGAATTATAGTGTAGGTTGGCCCAGTCTAATGGACATAGAACACAAGATACATATATAATTTCAAATTTTCTAGTAGTTGTAGTAGAAAAAGTGAAAAGAAATAGGCAAAAGCAATTTAAATAACATTTTTATTTAAACCAATATATTTAAAACATTATTTTCAACATATAATCAATAAAAAAATCTGGTGAGATATTTTGCTTTCTTTTTTTTTTCAGACCAGGTCTTTTAAATCTCCTATGTAATGTACATTTACAGCACATCTTCAATTTAGACACTGAATTTTTTTCATAAGTACTTGACATTTAGATTTCATAAAACTTACAATTGGAAAAGTAGATTTACATACTTCGAATGTTTCCAGTGACTGAATTAGCTATCAGTTTTTAAATGTAGTTAAAAAAAATTTTTTTAATTCAGTTCCTCAGTCACACTTAAAACATTCCAAGTTGTCAGTGCTACATGTGGTCAGTGACTACACGAGTCCATATCAGTTGTACCAGACTATTAATTTTGAAGTTCCTCAGCCTTTCCTGTTCCATATCAGCTCTGTGGGAACAGTCTGGCATGTGGGACCCATTGAGTTAGAACACCCAGGCCTTAGGCCAGGAATACATGACTGTGCCTTGAGCCCAGCAATTTCTTGGCCATTGTGTTAAGAGATAGGAGTTGGTGAATCTTTTTAATACCTTGAGAGTTGAACTGTTTTATTCTGATTTGTTCTAGAAAAGAGCAAAGTTAGGGGATTCTCACATCATTCGCAGAGCATGTAGTCCGGGGTTGAAAACAAAATGCAGTGCACAGGTGCAGACATCTCTGGAGGCACAGCTCAGAGCTTAAAGGACACAGAGAGAATCACATAGAGCAGAGGACCTGACTCCACAACAACCCTGCCCAGGTTGCTACAGCTGAGTAAGCTACATCTCATGCACTCACTCCACTGAGGCACTGAGAGTTTATCCGTACAGGAAGGTTTGCTGTCTCAGATCCTCTGCAAGGCCCTGAACTGAGGAGCAGCACACTTCAAAAGAGTGTTTTGAGGTCCTCACCCCTTACAGAGACCTCTGCATGCCATCTCATCCTAGATATTATGTCAGCAGATTCTACCAGCAACTCCAAAGGAAATTGTTTCATGGTGTATACATCTCTTGGGAGAAGAACAAGGGTTGTTATATTCTGAAACATTAGATGTCACAGGCTTCTGTCATGGCTCAAGTTAATTACAAAATGATAGTTCCTCTCTGCTATGGACATTAGCAGACTAACTGCAATTGAGATGTCTGGGGCTCTGATGCCCAGATAGCTAAGGTGCCTAACAAGTTAAGCAGAAGCTGAAGTTTCTCATGGGGAAAACTGTCTCAAATAAAACCTTCAGTCATGATAATTTGCAGATAATTTGTTCATTTTCCAAATGAACAAACTGTCAAGAATGGGATCCTTAGAAGACATCCTTCCTTTAAATCCCTCTCTGCTTAGCTCGTCATTATTCTTTACCTTATAACATGGTTGAAGAAAACTTTATATCAAGAATAAAAGAAGTGTCAGCCTGCCTTTTGCTTTTTGTTCACTTGTGCTTCCATTATTAACATTGCCTTCAATTCAGTCCAATGTTTCTTTCAGACGTCTTTTTAAGCTACCTGCCCACGTTTTAGGAGCTAACATGTCAAACTAGATAACAGCATAAGCAAATCCCCTCACTAGGATACAAGTAAACTGCAGGGCTTCCTAGTGTCCTGAGTGTTAAGGAAATAGGGTAGGCCCCACTCCTGAGCCTTCACAGATGGGGAACTTCCCCTCTTCCATTAAGGTGCCACCCAAAGAACTTATTTGCAATCTGTATTTATATTCACTGTTATTCATAATAAACCTGTCATAAAAATAAAAAAATTAAATCCCTCTCTGCAACCCCTGGGTTGCACCATTCTGTTTTCTTGATCTTTCAACACACTTTTATAAAGATTCTGCTATGTGCTAGGTATTATGCTAAGCACTGGGAATGAAAAGACATGAACTCTGCCTTCCAAGAGCTCCCAGGCCAGTGGAGACAAGGGCTTCACACAGAAAACTGTGGTACAAATGTGGTCTCCTTTTTCAAGAGCTATAAAGCTTATAGTATAATCAAGGTGAAAGGGCAGAATATGAAAAAATAGTGTGTTACAGGATGCAGTAGGAAGGCACAAGTCAAGCCATGTTCTTAAATCCAACTTAAATAGTAATAAAGATAATGTTTGATCCACCTCTGACTCTTCTGTGTATGTTTAAATTAGTTCTGAACATGGAGAGAGGCAATAATTAGTCCCCTTAACCAATATGACAACCAAAGGAGACTGACGATAACATGGCTTTTGTACTTTTTAGTGTTTTCCTATCTAACATGCTGTGACTTATCCTGACAAGCCTGTTGATAGGCATCATTTTAATACCATGTTACTACAAAGAAAATACAGTCCCCCAAAAGCCAAGTGTTATGCCTGAAATCCTATAACTAGGAACATGGACTGAGGTTGCCTTACTCCAAGTCCAGTATATTTTTCAGAATCGCACAGCCTCCCATATTTCATCCTAGGCACAGCCCTGGTACTTGGAAAATTGTGACCCACTGAAGACAGTTGTGCCATCTGATTGTGTGTCTCTTGATGGAGTTTTCAGAACTTCAGCCAGTGGACTGCTCCAGCCTTTCCCTTGCAATATGCCTTATCTTGTTTTAGCAGCTTTCGTGGTTGGTCTTTTTGTTTCTCCCCTGGGTCTGTTTAAAGAAATAAAACAAACAGTAGCAGGATAGAGGTATTGGCTCTCAGATCAGATATTGGCTTGGTAATATTTAGGGAAATAAATATTGCAACCCATTGTGGCAGTGGGTTATTCCTTTTATAAGCTGATGAATCTGTAGCTCATTTAGCCTCATTATTTTTTGGTTAGCAAGCTCTGGTTGTGCCATCCTTATGGCTATATTTTTAGAAGTCTTAGATTATTACAGCAACTGTGAAAAAGGATGGGGAAAGAAATCTGGCTCCTAATATACATCCGCTTAATTGTTTCTTGAATTAAATTAGTTTTCGTCTAGCCCTCAGAGAATGCTGCACTCGCCCCTGCTGCTAATTAAAAGCTGCTACCTTTGCATGGTCACTGAGGGGGTTACCAGATGATGAGAGAGGTATTTCAGGGTGCTGGTGGGCCTCCTCCTCATCCAATTTATTTCACTTACCAGCTGGGCCTGGGAGGGTAGAGGTAGGAAAGACCAGAAAGGAAGCATGTATAATCATGACATCTTCACAGTGCCAAATGAAATATTCACAATTTGCATCAAGTCTGATACTCTAGTTGTGGAACTTAAGCCTCCTCATTCAAGCTAATGTGATAGGAGGAAGAGACAGTAATGAGACAGCCCTACTGTGTTTCAGAAGGTGAAAAGGAACTAAGGAAATAAACAAACATGGAAAACTATCAGACTGCATCAGTGCAGTGAAGGGCTGAGAATGTTAGCCCTTAAACTGTTTCTGTAACACTGTGGTTAATTATAGAAAAGCTTTGAAGGGGTTTTAGGGGAAAAACTAGGGTAGGGAACACTGAGCATGAGGGATGTAAACTGATGTTTTACTGCCCCTCCTTCCCTCTGCCTTCCAGTAGTCTCCAGTGTCTGTTGTTGCCATCTTTATGTCCATGAGTACCCAATGCTTAGCTCTCACTTATAAGTGAGAACATGTGGTATTTGGTTTTCTGTTTCTGCATTAATTCATCTAGTATAGTGGCCTCTAGCTCCATCCTTGTTGCTGCAAAGGACATGGTTTCATTCTTTTTTATGGCTGCATAGTATTACATGGTGTGTATATACCACATTTTTTTTTTAATCCAGTCCACTGTTGATGGGCACCTAGGTTGATTCCATGTCTTTGCTATGGTGAATAGTGTTGAGATTAACATATAAAGCACCATAATTTTAAATTAACTTTGTGGTGAATAAATTTTCACTACATTAAGGAATAAAGCGCTTTTAAATTATTTGAGTAATGTGGTAACTTAAGTGACTATCATGCATACAACAGAAACATTTTCAATAAGAAAAGATAATTTCAGTTTATGAAAAAAGTGGTTTTGTTTTTGTTTTTAAGAGACAGGGTCTCACTGTGTTGCCCAGGCTGGCCTTGAACTTCTAGGCTCAAGCAATCCACACACCTCAGCCTCTGGAGTAGTTAGGTGTACTTTTAAACTTTAGACAATTACACTCTTGAGGTGTCAGTAGAGTAATATCAAATGATCTAGAAATAAACGACTCTGGCTTAATTCTAGATAGGACTATGCTAGGAGATAGACTTCTCATTCATTATACAGTTGGCCCTTGAACAGTGTGAGTCCACTTCTATATGAATTTTCTTCCATCTCTGCCACCCTTAAGACACTAACCCCTCCACCTCACCCTACGTGAAGCCAGTGTGAAGACAACAAAGATGAAGACCTTTATGATCATCTACTTCCACTTAATGAATAGTAAATATGTTTTCTTATGATTTTCTTAATAACATTTTCTTTTCTCTAGCTTACTTTATTGTAAGAATACAGTATATATAACATGAAATATGAGCTAATCAACTGTTTTTGTTATCAGTAAGGCTTCTGGTCAACAGTAGGCTATTAGTAGTTAAGTTTTGGAGGAGTCAAAAGTCATATGTGGATTTTCAACTGTGCAGGGGATTTACACCCCTAATTCCTGCATTGTTCAAGGGTCAGCTGTATTCTTGATGTTAGCAAGTCCATTTGTACAATTAGCAGAAATAGCCTCAGTAGTTTTAAATAGGATTTTTTGGTATATTTGCAAATTATGAAATGCTAAACAATTGTGTTTTATATGATGTTGGGGGATTTCTGTTCTATGGAAAAATACTGAACGGCAAATATAATAATATACAACATAACTATGGGTGAGGATGTATTTTTCAATTTACCCATCCTTTCAACTCTAAATTTACTTTGCCTCCCTTTTTTGTTCTCTTTCTCTCTCATCTCTTAAAGCAGAATTCTTTGATATTGAGCCACCTGCCTTAAAATCATATAGCATATTACCAAAACAAGAATCTCTTGAATTTTGTTTGCTTGTTTGTTTTACTTCATTTGAGTTCTAGTCTTTGGCTCATACAGCTTTGCTGGGTCGTCTGGGCTGGTGAACTTACCTAGGATCTCAGCTAGTTCATGATCAGTCATTCTGTAACCCAAAGGGATGTGGAATGAGACAAAAAAAGATGACCATTAGTTTCATTTATTTAACAAATATTTGAATGCCTGCTGTATGTGCAAGTTCTGTGCTATATCCTGGGCATATCCCTTAAAAGTCAAATAAACAAAATTTTAAACTCTAAAGAAAAATGGCTTTAAAAGATTTTCCTCTCCAAAGCAAATTGTTATAGACATTTATTAAGCATTTATTATAAAAGACACAGCAGAGGATATAATATATTAAGATAAGGTCTCTAAAGAGTTTCATACAGCTAACCAACAGATATTTATTGCTTTAGTTAGTATAGGCCATCTGCTATAAAAAAATAAAGTTCACTATAATGTAACTTAAGAAAGGCTTGTTTCCCACTTAAAGGAAATTTCAAAACAGACATTTCTTGTTGCCTTGGTTTCCTTCAAAATGTAATCAGGGACCCAAGCTTCTCCCACTTAGAATCCCATAATCTTCAGTGCTGGCCTTCAAGATCATCATGGAAGGGGAAGAGATAGTGGATAGGTATACTCCTCTGACTAGAAGTGATACATATAAGTTTTTGCTCCTATCCCACTGTCTAGCCACACAGTCCTATCTAGATGCTGTGGAAATATTGTCTAGATTTGGGCAGCCACCTCCCAAGAACAAATTTCCACTGTGGGAGGGAAACCTGAATCTTGTATAGTCAACTAGTCATCTCTGTTCTTAGCTCTAAGCTTAAAACTCTAGTTGCAAAGAAAACTAATGAAATAAGACAAACTGTCAAGCGTTGGATTTTTCTGATAGCTTATAATACATGTTAAAATAAAGGTAATCATGTTTTTCCAATGTAACTAATTCTAATCACTTGCTATGAAACTCCTATGGTATTGTTTGATTAACAGTTTTCTCTTACAGAGTTCTGTTTTTACTGTCACCATTGATATATCTGTTGATGTGGTACCCTTGAAATAATGAATGATCAGAACCACCTTAATTTCAAGTTTTGATAGACTCATAGGGGTAAATATTGCTCTTCACAGATTGAAAAGACTGAAGGAGAAAGAAAAACATGATTCTTTCAACTTTTTGCTATGATAGTATTATAAGAGTTGAAAAATTCTGGGTACGTAAAATGAATGAAAACAGGACTACCATCTAAGGTTATTCAGGTTGCATACTGAACAACTGTGGGCGCACCATTCACATTGTAAGCTGTGTAAATTGTGTACTCCAGGTGTTATGTGGCTAATATATAGAGAATATGAATGAAAATTTTAGCAATGGAGTAATTAGGAAAACAGTAACATTTTAATCACAGTTCATGATGCTGCAACTATACGTTCACATTGGAACCTAACTGATAACTTGCACTTTAGGTTTTGCTAATTCAAGTTCTCATTACATTTTTCTTAAAACAGTATGTAAGAAAGTCTTGTTTCTTTAGCAGATATTTTGTGTGTCTATAGAGAAGAGGAAAGAAAAATCAAGAGGAAGAGAGTTGAGAGTATAATGGAAAGTAGAGAAACAAGAGAAAGAAAAAAGATGAAGGGGTCAAGCAGTTATGACATTTTGAGAACCAAGTAGTAGATCTGGAGACGTCTGAACCTCCGATCACTTATTTGTAAAGTGGGAGGCTTAAAGTAGGTGATCTCTGACGTCCATTCCTGTGTACAGTGTTCAAAGAAACATAAAACACCGTCTGTATTTTCCATCTGCATTTGGTTGAATGTGCAGATGTGGAACCTGTGGATATGGAGGACTGACTGCACTACTCAATTTTATATCAAAGACCTGAGCATTCACAAATTTCGATATCCAAGGGGGATCCTGGAACCAATCCCTTCTGAATATAGAAGGCCAGCTATATTAGGTGTTATAAGTAATAAAGGAACTAAAGTATACAAGAGGATATGTATGTAGGTTACATGCAAATACTATGGCTTTTTACACAAGGGACTTGAGCATCTGTGAATTTTGTTACCAGGGGTCCTGGAACCAATCCCTCAAGTATACCAAGGGTTGACTATGCAGAGAAACCTATTACAGTTGTTGTTTTACTCAAGAAATATCATGTAAGACAAAAAGAGTGTTTTGTGGTAGAAACATTTATCTGAGATTCAGAAAAGATAGAGTCTAATAGTGGCTCTTCTACCAACTTGGTGATCATTTCACCTTTCTGAACCTCATTTTCCCCATTTATAAGGAGTCTAAGTTTACCCAGCTATACAAAGTACATCAAGTGATCTGTGAGGTTGTTCTGATTCTTCCTAGTCTCCGATTCTAGAATTTTTAAATGAGTGTATGTTTTTGTCCTAAAAAACAACGAAAATTAGCCCTGAATGTCATCAGATCTGCACATTAGAATCATATGACATGGGAAAAGTCCACCAAAGGCTGAAGAAGAAACATAAATAATCACAGTATGTAGTCTTTTCAAGTTAGTCCATCCCAGATGTTACTGCTTACTAAATTTGTCAAATTCTTTAACTCTTTAGGTATTATTAGGTTTGTACAGAAAATGAAACAGATACCACCCTTTCTGATAGGTTTTGAAATTCTAAATCTGTAGGAAGATTTTGTGTTGCCAGTGGTTAATTTAATTTTACCTGTTTTCACTGTTTACCAGGTTTCCCTTGGTTGTATGACAGCCATCTTCAAAAATGTGTTCTGAGCATCTCTTGGGCATACTGCACTGTTGTAGTCATTATGAGTTTTAAAGAAAACAAAAGGAAAAAGATAATATGCCTGACCTCACATAGCTTCAGATTAATTCCAGTAAATTTGGGAAGTAACTAATTAGAAAAATAATTTTAAAGACTAAATTGTCAGCCTGGCTACAGCACTACTGGGATTCCTAAATATGTCATGTAAAGGAACATATGTCATATTCCTATAAGAGAACATTAAAAAGTATTCAGTCCAGGCACAGTGGGTCACATCTGCAATCCCACTGCTTTGGGGGGCCAAGACAGATGGATAACTTGAGACCAGGAGTTCAAGACCAACTTTGGCAACGTAGCAAGATCTCATCTCTGCCAAAATAAATAAATAATAACATGTATTAAATAAGTGTTTGTAGGTTGAATGAATGTGTCCAGGAAAATTTCATCTACAACAAAGGCAGCCGATAAACCTATTGGTCAGTAGTGGCTCTTAATGGGGGAAAAAAACAGTAACAACAAAGGCTTCCCTTGAGAATTGATAACCATAGGCCTGCCCTCTTGTGGTTTAGGTTTTGATTCCTGTTACATATGCAATATAAATAACTCCAAGAGCCCATGTAAATAAAAATAGTTCCGGTTAGTAACACCCTCTGGGACTCAGCTAAAACATGGAAATTCTCTTGGTAGGAAAAGGTTCTCAACCAAGATGCCTCAAGATACTTGCATATTAAAGTCACTCAAGTAAGTTATCTCAGTAAAAAGTTACCAAGTACATAAGAAAAAAAGCTATAATAAGCAAGTGTCAGCAAAAGAGTCAGGAAAAAGAACATTTTTTTCTGAGCAACAAGGTCTTAAAGACAAGAAAGAATAGCCAGCAAAGAAATTGGCAAACATAGAAGTCAACCCAAACACATATTTTCTGTATTAAACATATAATAATATCTAACATGTAGGGTTAATGAAAACACAGAATAAATATACTAGATAATAATAGCAGTTAAATTGGTAGGGGATGAAGAGAATCAAAATCTTACAAATTCCTTGTATTGTTAGACAGGATGGAAAATATATCGGTTAACTTAGACATAGTCAAGTTTTACTAGGCATGGCAAAATTTCAAGAGAACTACTAAAAGATACAGAATTTATAACTTCCAAACAAGTAAAACAGAACTATTGGAATAAGGGGGAAAAAAACTCAGTCCAAAGGAGGGCAGTCAAAAAGGGGAAAATAGATGTAAAGAAAGCTGGGTAAATAGGACAAGACAGAAATAAATCCAAATGTCAGTAAGCACAGTAAATGTAAATGGGCCAAACCAGTCAGTTAAGTGCTCCACAACTCTATTAAATTGCTATAAGCATTTTATATGGCTTTTTTTATATAAGCATTTATATAAGCATTTTTATATAAGCATTTTATATGGCTCATATGATAATATGAGAAAGTAGAATTACTGAGTCAGTCTTACCCATGAACATAGTTGTAAAGTCATGGGTTGGTGAGAGGCATGACAATCATGAAACTGAAAAGGAAGCAGTGCCTGCACTTACCCCTGATGTCAAAATGCCTGCAAGGACATTTTGCCTTCTTTTAGTTTATTTCTTGGGTAAAGATGACAGTAAGTCTTTACTGATATTATCTCATTTGAGATTGTCTCTTAATATTCATGACCTGAGGCTGCTGCACAGTGCCTATGTTATATAACAGCACCTCTGTTACAACCCAGGATGTCACAGTATTATGAGTAATGAGGTGCTTGTGGGAGTTATTGAAGGATTAACTATAGACTCGTAACCAATCCAAGAATTGCAGGAGATGAGGCACCCTTATAAAGAATTTATCAAAGTAATTCATCTATGTTGCTGTGGACAGATTACATTTTTATTCGGTCTCTGAAAGTTTATTGCCAGTCTCTGAGTAGTTACAAATGCATTATTAATAATCCTTAGAAAAACAATACATTGTTGCATGGCTTAAGCATTGCTCATGTGTAGAAATCTGCAGCAGTTGAACCTGACTTCATTTCACTGTGTCTTAAAACTTGATCCCCCTGAAACAAAACCAGAAGTACTGTGTTTCTCCCTCTGAATTCAGTGAATCTACTTGTCTTTTATTTGATGGTATCTTAAAGCTTGAGTTGGAAAATTAGACTAAGATTAAAAACTTAGATATGCCTCTCCTTCTTCCCCATATTTGAGAGCTGTTATTGAGTAAAGGAGCAAATGAAAAGGGATGAAACTCCCTGGTAAAGTTAAGTAGTGTATCTAAACTAAGTAGATATTGCCTAGTTGTAAAGTTCAGCCAATTCTCTGTTGAGAAAGACAGGTGCAGGGGCTTTTATTTTTCTTTTCAGGCAGTGACCTAGTTAGTGTATAACACTGAACTATCCCTGTTTAGAAGAAGTCAGAGGCCCAGACAATTTTTGCTAGAGGAAAAGATCCCCAAGATGAAAGGCTCTAGGAGGAGTTCCTTCATGTATCTGCCTTAAAGGGAGATAAGTAGGACAGGATTCAGATGCTCCTGAGTCCCACGGTGAAAATACCATTTACAACCTGCTATAGACTGAATGTTTATGATCCCCCGAAGTCCATATCTGAAGCCAATGTGATGGTATTTGGAGGTGGGCCTTTGGGAGGTGATTAGGTCATGAGGGTGGATCCCTCATGAATGGGATTAATGCTCTTATAAAAGAGATCCTAAACAGCTCTCTCACCCCTTCCTCCATGTGAAGACACAGTGAGAAAGTGCAGTCTGTGAATCAGCAAGCAGGCCCTCACCAGAAACTGAATCTGCTGGCACCTTGATCTTGGACGTCCCAGCTTCCAAAACTATAGAAGTAAATTGCTATTGTTTATAAACCATTCAGTCTATGGTATTTTGTTATAGCAGCCCTAACAGACTAAGATCTTCACCATTGTTTCCACCAAGCTACCAGAAGGGCCTGCTGTGAAATGAGGAAAGCATACCACGTGGTGGGCCCAGGCTGAAAGGAGCCAGCTCCCCACACTGCCTCCCTTTTGGTAAAGTCGGATGGAGCAGAATGATGGAAATGCAAAAGAATTTCTTGGGTATTTCTGTCTCACATTCTTATCTCTGAGGCATCTGCTGCCATCTCATCTCCCAGTCCCTGCAGCTCAGGAGGCAGAGAGGTGCATTCCCTAGAACCAGTCACTATTCAGAGCTGTTAGGCATCACCACTGCCTCATACTGCTATTCTTCATCCTCTTTGGACCCTGTCCACTTTGACTCGGTAGTCATCCCCAAGACTTTGTGTGAAGTGAAAGAGAGAGTTGGAGAGGTAACCAGGTGAACATACCTCATAGCCTAAAGATGTTTTCCAAGAGAAAAGGTTTATGCTTATAATTGTTATATAGGAATCAATTCACTGATCTCTGCCTCCAAGTGGCTTAAAATTCACTGACAAGATGTAAAAAGGTGAAATGTAAGATTGAAAAGAATGATTAGAAAATAATTTATTTTAGTATTTGTAGGCCCATACGCAATAATCCTTTCATTTTCCCTTGGTTTATCCTTCAGTCGCAGACTGTCCTGATGGGTAGCTTTTTTAATATAAGGTAGCAGGTCCACTAACATTTCTCCCAGTTACCAAGGAGATCTTATTGGCCTTAGTGCATTACTGCCACAAAGTCAGAAGTCTTACGTAATTAAGTGTTGTCCTCTGTTTCACTTTGTACTTTAATAAACCTGAACTGATTAGTTCATTTTGCTTCTAATGCTTGCTTCTGTAGCCTATGGTGAGATATCATTCTTTGCTTTATGAGAGTTGTGTTTTGATGACTGAAGAAGGGTTTTTGTTGTTTTGAAGTTCTTCTGGAGTTGAAATTATCTCTTTCCTGTGAATGCTTGAGGAAGCCATTGAGAAGTGGGCAAGGCCACAGGTTCTGGACTAGCCTCGCTCCTTAGCTCAGATGTGGAGTGCCTACAGAGTGCATGCCCCACTGCTTTCATATACTTACTTAAGAGGTAGGTGGTATTATCCACATTACACAGATGAGAAAGCTGAGACTCAGTAAGGTTAAATAATACTCAGGGTTAAATTGGCCGCAAATAAATAATTAGGATTTTAATTCCTGGCCTCTGACTTCAAGCCTGGTGTTAGCACTTAGGAGAAATAAGGGGTTTAAGCAAATATGAGTTTTTCAATAGGACCAGGGCACCTTTGAGTCCTGATATGGGGCCCAGTGGCCACTGTGATAATATCTTAGCACAGAGGCAAAGAAAGTTTACCAGTAGTACCTGGAGTATGGGTGTGATTCTTAAAAATAGGACAACCCTTGGAGGAATGGGTCTCCCAGGAGATCGGTTATTTAATTGACCCAGAGGGCCGAAGAGGCAGTTCCTGTGTCAGTGCAGAACAGGTGGATGCCCACAGAAGATTCTTCAGAGTCCAGATAGGTGAAGGCCTTGTAGTAACAGAGCCCAGGAAATGATCTGCAGGGCCCAGAGTCAAGAAGAGTAAGAACTGGTTTTGTAGTCACAAAGACATGAAGTGAGGCTCCTGCCAAATGTGGAAACAACCACACCAGTTCATCTGCACCTTGAGCCAGGTGTTTAGTGTCTTTGCTTCGGTAAAATATTAATATGTTCTTGCTTGTAAAGCTACTTGCCTGTGACTGCTTTGGTCATGTTTTCATTTTTTCACTAAGAATATTGGATACCTACTGTGTGCCAGTCATCATTCTAGGTAGTTAATAAGACAAATAAGATATCTTCCCTCCTGGAGCATGTAGATTAGTTAGAGAACCTAAACAATAGTAAATTATTTTCAAAAATACCAGAATGAGAACCCTACTAAGTAGAGAATTAATGGAGTTATTGTGATGGTATGTGACTGGTAGCTAGTTTGATTGGGTGGTCAAGAAGTCATCTCAGAATCAATGGCATTAGGCTGCTTTGTTAATGGCAAGAAGCCTGCCTTGCCAAGATGAATAGGAAAGAATTTGCAGATACAATAAAGCAGAGGCAAAGGCCTTGTATAGGGACCTGCTTGAGATTGTTGAGGAATAGAAAGAGGGCTGATTGTGGCTAGAGTGTAGTGAGTGAGAGAGAACCAGTGGAATGAGAGAAAGTATGCATGCAGGTAAGGAGCAAGAATAAGAAGTTTGGGTTTTATCTTAAATGTAATGAGGAGCCATTGAAAAATTCTAAATAGATAAATAACAGGATATTCCTTATGTCTTGAAAAGATGACTGACTGCTTTGTGGAGAATTGATTGTAGAAGTTTAGGAATATTGCCATTTAGGAGTTGATTACAGTAGTCAGGCAAGAAGAGATGGTGACAGATTGGCCTAAGGTGGTAGTTATGGAGATGGGGAAGTATGAAAGTCAGGAGAGGTTTTGGAAGTAAAGTCAAAAGGACTTGTTCATGAATTGGATGATACAGAGTGAGGGAGGCAACCCTGACAGTCAACAGAGTAAAAGATGTCTGAATCAGATAGATGTTAGGTCCAAAATTGCTCATTATGAAGAGATAATGAGCTTTTGGTGACCTCGGCGCTGATGGCAACAACAGCATCATCTGTAGATCCTGTTTTTGTTAGAATACATGAACAGTGACAGATCACAAGGAAAAACTTGAGACCATCTCTGGAAGTGGTACCTGTTTCATTTATTCATTCATCAAATACATAATATCTGTTAGATATAGATAAGTGTTCTGAATATAAAAAGATAGATTTCTACCTCAGATGCTCACACTCTTATTCCTTATGAGAATCTTCACAAACAGCCCACCATGAATTGAGACCTCTGTGGACATCAAGTTGGTTAAAGTCTGTAATCAACAAAGCAGCCCTTTAATTTCTCGATCGGTTGTGGTTTTCCTACAGCGGTAATAACTTAGACTCTTTTTAAATGCATTTCTGAAAAGAAAGCAGACATCTTCACTCATCCTGGCTGCGCATCAGTGATTGTGCTCCTTATACTCTTACTTACCTCTTCTTGCCTACCCACTCCTGAGACATACTGGCATATAGTAGCTGAAAATATTATTGTTTTCCTGGAAGAATATAAAGGGTGTCTGAAAACCCTCTATTTTTCCCTCTCACAAGATCCAAACTGCATTAATTTGTCATTTAATATTTCCATTTTAAGAAGCTGTTAATTCCAATAAATGTTGATGGAGGTTTGAAGCCCAAACTTTTTAATGAAGCCATAAATCAAGAAGCTATGGTGGCTCTCTTCAAATGCCCTCACATAAAATGATCTGCAGGATGGAAGGTTTTCTGTGGTGTTACACCGGTTGCTTCAGGCAGACAGACAAGCATTCCCAGCTTGGATGTTAATATGTTATAGTTATTACAGTGCAGAGCTGGTGTGGAAAACCATGAGTTTGTGGTTCAATTGTCAGCTACTTCATGCCCTTTTTCCCTCATCTGTCTCAAATTCTAGCTTTGATCATAAGCAGCCTTGAAGTTGCACGTATCAGAGGGCAAGTATCACTAACATATGTCTTTGTTTCCTTAGGTTATCCCTGCCATTCATAACTACAGTTACCAATGTACTTCACCATTCAGGTCATATCTCAGGTTAATATTCTGCCTCCACTTAGCATAGTCTTATACACTCATCTTTGGAATTCTGCAGCTATTACCTTTATGTGTTGAAATGGAAAAGTGTCTTATTTGCCTGTGGACTAAATTCTCACTGGTATTTTTTCAAATGTCTTAAAATATTCACTTGCTTATAATTTCATACTTAATGCAGTTTTCCTGGGCTCAATGGATCTGTTTCAACATATTGTATCTGTTCTGTATAGTGTCATGTATTATTTAAATGCATTTATTATAAAATAGGACACGCACAAGTTTTGCAGATTGCCAAGAAGGTTGCCCTCTGGGCAGATTTTTCTATGAACTGCATCAATCTCATGATCTCCTCCTCCTCTCTACTTTCATTTATAGAGCATCCTGGCACCAGGCATTACCATAGTAACACAGAAAGATTGTTCAAACAAAAATGGAAGCGAGATAGCACTGAACTTTTATCTTCACTGCTTTGGGTTGCTGTGCACCCACCAGCCAAGATACATAGTATGGAGAAAGCAGGGAGCTGTATCCTAGAAGCTATTAACTGTCATTAGAGATGAGGGTGTTGTAATACTTGTGAATTCCTGAGAAGTCAGTTCATTAACTAGTTACTAAGCCCTCACTGTGTGCCAAGCCCCACTACGTCAGTGATGCACACAAGAAAAGATGGTTGCTCCCTTCAAAGAACTTAAACTCTAGTAATTGCACCCCTTTCGCACAAAAGAGTTGTTTTGTAAAAATCTTGACAATTCCAAATAGATTCCCTTTTCTGCCAGGTGTCTTTTTTTCAAATCTCTTTAGAATAGGTTCCTGAAGTATATGATTATAAATCAAATTTTTGTCCTGAATACCCTGCTAATGGGGTGAAAATGGAAACCTGTATTTGAAATACTTAAAACTTGTGTGTTGTTGGAAGTTCTCTGTTGCTGTAGATCATAGGCAATGGTTTATAACACTTTGTAAGCCAATTTTTGTGTTCCTTTGCAAAAATCCTGACCCATTGAGAATGCCCCAGGTGAGGTAGAGACTACAGGTTTTATAAGACTCCAGACAGCCTTGTGTGGTGAACTGGAAATGCTTTTAGTTTCTTAGAGAAAAATAATTGAAATACTATAGTGGTAAATTAAAGGAAAGGAACTGGAGTGACAAGTGAGAAATTAGCTGAATTCCATTTTCTGCATACGCAAGTAAGTAGCAAAGAACAGTTATGCCATCTGAAGCTAAGTTATTACCTGGGTGTTTGCTGCCTTTAAAAGCTATATCAATTCTTCTGGTATACTTTGTTTGGGACTGTTTGCTACATTTCTATTCTATTCTGATCACAATTAAAGTAAAATAAACCATTTCAGTGCTTGGGGAATCTCATCTGTATAAAAATAAAATTTTCCCCCAAATCTGTGAACACCGTATCCTTTTTCCCTGACCTGTTGGAAGGGTGAAAAGAAGCTCTTGAGAGATAATACTTAGGGATTCTAATAATACTAAAAAGTCAAATTAGTTAAGTTTGTATTTTACAATTCATGTCAACCACAGGAAGGACAGACTTCTAAACAGTGAAGTGGCCCAAAATTAGCAATGGAAAAGAAAGAAGGACACAGATAATCCCAAAACTATGTAATCAAAACTTGCAGGCAGCATTTGGGCAGGGTAGAGAAGTCAGTCTGCCATGCTGTCATGCTGTCTTTTTCTAGACCACACAGTTGCAGTGAGAGGACAAGGGATAGGAGAGCTACTGCAAAAGGCACATCCAGTTCAGAAATAATTGTTTTCTTCCTTTAACTTGAGCCTATTTCAGAGCAGTTATTTTGTCTGTTTATAGAATAGTCATTATATCATCCTACAAAGGAAATAATCATGGTCTAGCTCAGAGGTGAATTATGGAGTATCAGGGAAGTGGAAGTGAAAATTTTTAGATATTCTGCTTTCAAGAAGTAAATAACAGGCCAAGTGTGGTGGTGCATACCTGTAATCCCAGCCCTTTGGGAGACCAAGGCAGGAGGATCACTTGAGGCTAAGAGTTCAAGACCAGTCTGGGAAACGTAGTGAGAACCCATCTCTACAAAAAAATACTTTAAAAAAAATTAGCTGAGTGTGGTGGCACATATCTAGTCCCACCTGCTCAGGAGTGCACTGGGAACTATGATTGTGAACTATGATCACACCAATATATTTTGGCCTAGGTAATAGAGCAAGACTTAGTCTCAAAAAAAAAAAATTTAAGTAAATGAAAGTACTGATTCATCCAAAGAAAGCTATCCATCACACTATTTTCCCAGTTAGTAATAGATTACTTCAGTCATCTGTGTTCTCTTGTCCAGATTGCTCATAAGCAGGAGCCACATTTGCAGCTGTACGTCTGTGGTTAGAGGTTTATTCTATGAACTTGGAACTATGATATTCTCAGCAGGAAGTCAGCTAACTTGAGATTGAACTAATGTCTACTGGTGCAACACCATTTTGTTTGGGACTGTTTGTTACATTTATAGCAAAGATAGTGTCATTCCTCTGCAAGTTGTCATTCTATTGTTTCTGTCCACTTTGGATACAAATTCATCACACCAAAAAAGTAGTGATAGTCTAAGTTCATGCATTGGCTTTTGGAACAGTCCATGAAGCAAGTATAGATTTGTGGAGAAAAGATGGGATCATGAATATGCAAACCACTTACCATATAAGGAACAGGGTTCGAAGGTCATCTGTAAAAACAAGCAATGGTGAAATTACCTACCCTATAGGCTTGCTGAAGGAACCAAATGAAATAATGCAGGCATGTCAGTCAGGAAAACAGTGCAGGAAATAGAAATCACTCTAGGTATTTCAAGCAGAAAGAGGTTGCATATAAGGAATTATATGCTTCCAAAATCATTGGGAAGGCTAAGGCAGTGGATGTTGGGAACTGTGAGGTCCAAAGACACACTCCACAGAAGCAGCAGTCCAGAGGTCAGAAATTACTCTTGCTGGGCACCAGGACTCACCACAGTCATCTCTAAACACCAATGGAATGGTGACCAAGATACCGAAATGCTGAGTACAGCTGCCTCAGTGCTGATCATTCTAAACACTCACATGAATCAAAGATTGCATATACCCAGATGGATCAGATTAGCATAGATCTGTTAGGAATCTTCATAGCCAGACATAGGCAAGACAGGATCATTTGGTTATGTGTTCTTCTGTTAACTTAATTCCTCCAGACAGCTTTTTGTTCCTGTCTCTAACGTTTTGTATGTCTTTGAGGTTTGGTGTTCTACCTTGAAGCTTTGAAATAAAATGGGTCATTGAGCTCCCAACCTCTTGGTAGGCAGAACACATACTTTGGGTTGAATGTGATCACTGTAGCTTGCACTACAGTGCAGCACTCTCGGCACTAGCACTTGCAAATAAAATATACCTATCCTCCCATCATTTGCTAATGCTACAGTACAGTGATTCTGAGCCCAGTGTGTGGGAGCCTTTGTGAACCAATGTGCTTGCATTTAATCCACACCTGCAACCTTTCCATCTCAACCTGCCATCCCTGACAAGCAGAGCTGCAGTGAGAGAATATCCCAAGTTTGGACTTCCAAGTGAGGAGGTGGAATGAAGAGGTGTCTGCTGTTGGGCTTCTGCAAAAAGCTTGAATGAGATCATTGAAAATAAATGGAATATGCATGCTTTTTCCCCTCTACATTCCATAGTTCTCTTATATTAAGGCAGATAACAGGGAAGCTACATACTTTATTATTTGGCTCTCTGTAGAAATACCTTCACCAACCTAGAATTTAACATTATCGTTTTGGCTTTTTCTTGAAAATTACTGTATGTGAAACATTCCTATACTTTTTGTTTTTAAAAAGTATACCAAAGACACCATTCATTGTGTTGTCCAGTGCCTCTTATATCAAGACCTATAAGATAAATTCCTGTTATAATTCAATACTAGAGCAAAGGTTGTCTTTACTGACAAACTTACATGCTATCCTTGCAAATATTGAGAGTTGTGTAATACATTCAGACCTCTTTTTGCCTTGACTCCAAGAAAGCTCTAAAAAAAAAAAAAAAATTAATTCACTTGCAGTAGTTTCTCTAGCCTAGATTTTCTGGGATAATATTCTTCCTTCACCCAGCCTTATCATCACTTGTGCTTGTTAATGTACTTCCCTAGAGTTTTTGGGGTTAGTATTGGGTTTTTTTGTTTGTTTGTTTGTTTGTTTTACTAATTGTATTCTTGTAAACCACATATCTCCTTTGGGGCATAGATTAGATATCAAATTCATGAATATCAGCTTTGTTATGAAAAGTCACCTATAGAATTAAAATATGCATGTCTGGAGCTTACCACATGATTAGTGACTTCAAATCTTGGGATCAGGACTGAGTTAAGAATATAGGAAGTCCTCATGTAACATCGTCAACAGGTTTTTTGAAGACTGTGACTTTAAGCAAAACAACATGTAGTAGGTCCTCAAATGATATGTTCAATGTTGCTTCATCATAGCAAAATTGGTTTTGTCGTAAGTTGTTTTGCTTGAAGTCTCAGCTTCTAAGAACCTGTGGATGACATTAAATGAAGGTTTACTGTATAGTTTTTAAATCTCCACAGGTAATTCTGATATGTTCTCCTGATTAAGTGCACTAAAGTCAATCAGTCATGTGAGTGAGCAACAACTGGAAGTTAAACAGTCAGTGGATTGCGTATTGGCTGATCCATGTGAGATGGCTGGTCAGGCAAGTAGTGACAGTTTAAAGAAGTCCCAAGGTAAAGGGGTATAGTTGCTGTAGAGCCACCATTCCAGGGCAGTTGACTTCATTCATTTTTTTTTTTTTTTTTAAAAGATGGGGTTTCACCATGATGGCCAGGCTGGTCTTGAACTCCTGACCTCAGGTGATCCACCCACCTCGGCCTCCCAAAGTGCTAGGATTACAGGCGTGAGCCACCGTGCCCGGCCCTCATTCATTTATTTATTCCAACATGTAGTGAGTTTCTACTGTGTACCAGATGCTCTGGCACTCAGAATACCAAAATGATATAGTCCCCAGGGAGCTCACAGAGTCTGGTGGGAATGTCAGACATATAGATAATGACTAAACATTGTAACAAATACAAGAATGGAGACATGCCCAGGGCATCATGGCAGCCCAGTGGAGAAGCATCTGCTCAAGTCTTACAAGAAAAGGTCAATGAAGCCTTCCTGGAGAAAGCAACTAGAGAGTGGATCTCAAAGGATGAACAGGAGTTATCCAAATGAAGGATATTCCAAGAAGGGCCAGCATTATGTGGGAAAATATATACTGTGTATAGGAGAGCTCAGCTATTGCTACATGACAAATTACCCCAAAACTTCGTGGTTTAAAACAATAAAAAATTCTCTCTTAATTTCTATAGATCAGGAATTCAGGAGTGGCTTAACTGGAGGATTCTAATGAAATGTCTCCCATGTGGTTATGGTCAAGGGGTCAGCAGGAGCTACAGTTATCTGAAGGCTTGACTGGGGCTAGATGATCTGCTTCTAAAATCTTTTACTCATGTTGAAATGGACAGGAGGCCTCCTCAGGTATTTACCATGTGTGTCTCTTGACAGACCTACCCACGTGTCCTTGTAACATGACAGCTGTCTTCTCCCAGAGTGGATGATTGAAGAGAGGGCAAGGTGAAAGCCAAAATATCTTTTATGTAATAACCTTGGAAGTCACACAGAATCCTAGAGGGTTACACAGATCAGCCCTATTCACCATGGGAGGGGACTATACAAACACACAAAACAGGGATAATTGAGGAGATCTTGAAGCTGGCTACCACACAGTGCCATCAAGCTTATGATCTGGAATGGCAGAAGAAGCTGGCTAGGTGCAGAGCCCAATCCTGAAGGAGCCCAAAGACCATCAATAAGGAGCTGAGACTTCTAATGTGGGCATTGTGAAGCTACTGCAGAGGCGGTAAGAAGATAATTGATGGTGTCAGATTTACATTTTAGAAAGGCTTCTTGATGGTATAGAGGAAGGGTTTGGAACAGAAGAGCTAGTTGGTTGTCACAAAAGTCCAGCAAGATTATATGGGCCCATATTAGGGCAGTTGTGGCATGGAAATATAGTCCTTTATTGCTCAAAATGTTGTACATGGACAAGCAGCTTTGATATTAACTGGGAGTTTGTAAAAATGCAGACTCCCAGGCACCAGCCTAGACATACTGAATAGAATCTGATTCATGTCGACCTAGAAGTTTGAGAAGTGCTATTGTAAAGGATGCTGTAGAAATAATTAGGAACACAGAAGAGACAAGAGTGACTCTGAAGTCATGTTTATTCTACTTCAAAATTAGAATGCAAATTGTAAACATTTTTACTGAAATCTACAGAGTAGATCCAGAGAACTTTGGGCATTCACAGCATCACTAATGATATGGCATGATCTAATAACAGAACGGCTTTATCTGTTAGTATAAATGGTAACCGTGTAAATAAATGTTGCCAGCAGAGGAAACCTATTGAGTACTTCTCTGCTGTAAAGCTTTACATCATTTTCCAACAAGCTTATTTGTTTGCTCTCAGAGTCTGAAGAACAAGGTAGCTAAATTTTCAGAAAAGGGACCTTGAGGAAGGGAATAATGTGATAAACAGAAATTTGGAAAGCTACAAGATAATGCACATTCTGGAAAATATCCTAATTTCCAGATGACCTTTCCAAGCATTGTCTTTTCTGGGATTAGATATGGGAGCTAATTAACTACTGGGACTCACACAGTAAATGTCTGCCAGGAAATTCATTACTTGCATATGGTCAACAGGAACTACCATCCAGTGGGTTTTTTTTTTTTTAAACTTCTTAAGCTCAAGTGCATCTTATGACGTTCTGGTCTGCCGGCTGACAAGTGCCATCTGCCAACATTGGCCATGTGTCAATCTTTGTTTTTCCCCCTTCATTCTTCCACCTACCTCTTTACAATTAAGAAAATTACATAAATCAATTAGTGCTGGATCTCAGAACTCAGATGAATCTTCTGCTAGTTCTGCAAAGACAAGAGGAGGAGGGAGGGATGGAGGAAGGAAGAAACAGATCTACCTTTAAAAAACTGATAAATTAGCATTGACACAATGAGAACATTTTATTGATGGAGGAGGGAGAGTGTCCTCTTGCAGCATGTTCAAATGCTTTGGTGGCTAATGATTTCAGACCTCCCAGAGGCTTAGTCCCATTCTTCTCCAGGCATGAACTGTTGTCCCTACTACTAATCGGGAGATACTTTAGGCAAACTCATTAAAGAACACTGGGGTCACTGGCTCCAGGAGCTGCTAGAGATTAAATGGCTTCATTGGCATATGTCCAGAAAGAGGAAAAGTGAAAGGGAAACTGGTGCCTTTTCCTTGGCCCTTCTGCCTGACTCTCTCCTGTTTTCCAGCCCCTGATAGTTTAGTTTCTAATGAGTTATTGCTCACTTACTGAGTCAGTTTTTAATTAGATTCTCATATGATATGAAGTTATTGTTGCTATTTAGAGTGGTTAGACACATCCCTGATTAGTAAATCTGAGACTACCAGTAATTATAGAGCCTTAGGTAGAGCTCAAAGCTGCTTGTCACTTATAAACTCCTCCTCTGGGGTTCCCAAGGAATAGGTAGGGAAGTTTTCAATAGTACCATCCCCTCCTGAACTTCAAGGACTTTCATGTCAATACTCCCACCACAAACCTTGAGTGAGTGTTTAAAATAAGATCTACTTCCTCCTCCTGGAGTGAGCTAGTGTTGGGGGAAGAGATGCTAATTAAGAATATTCCCAAATCTTGTAAAAGATAAACCTCATTTTCCTCTTTTTGCTTATGTCAGCTTAATAGGCATCATATCCCTATTTCTCAGAAGTTTGCCTTTGAAAGCATTCTCTGAGATTCTAGAAAATAAGATATTAGAGATTTTGCAATTCTCCCCTCCCCCAAGTCAAGGTCCTCCTTTCCTTACTCTGCTCTATTTCATTCCATAATACTGGTCACCTAGGCTACAGTATAAGTTGTTATTATCTTTACTGTCTGCCTCCCTCCATTAGAATGGAAACTAAGGACAGGTATTTTCAGTCTTTTGTGTTTGCTGCTGTATTCTCAGCACCTGGAAAGTACCTGGCACATAGTAGGCACTCAATAAATATTATTTGAATAAATTTAAGATTCTAAACAACCGTGAAACCTGTTTAGTATCTTTGTTTGGAAATAAACCAATTAAAACCCTGAGAGTTTGTGACTTTCCCAAGATCACACAGCTGGTCTGCAGAGGCAAGGTAGAAGGTGAATCCAGATCTTTCTCTCAAGCCTGTGTCCTTCCTACCACCCACTGCCGCTTTTGGCTGCTGCATGGAACTGGGAAGAAGACTGGAGGCTACTGGTCCTAATCCATAGAAGGGATTTTCTGAGTCCTGCCCAGAAGTAAGCAGATGTCATGAGCATCTTCTGCCCTCGAGAGGATCTTGGCAGTCAAATTTGGCTGTAGCCTGGTTGCATTCCTTGGTCATAATAGCCAGCTTCTGCTGCCAGGATTTTCTCCCTGTTTTTTTATAAGACTGCCTGTTTGAAGAATGTATACACACACACACCTCCAGGCTCACCAAAGCAACATACAGCTCTGTCAGGAAAAGGATCATAATCTCAGCCCTAACTCTCTCCGATGCAGCTTGGGCAGAGGGATTGCTGATGAAATTATTGAAGTTTCAAAGCCCCCAAACTATCCTCTCGACACAACCACTATTTTAGCACTACCTTCTGTTATTCTTTGGTTCTTGCTACCCCAAATGATCACACTACCCTGCTTTGGATCCGCAAACTCTACCCCAACATCTGACCAATCTTGCCATGCCCTTCCCCCTACACCATGCCCTCCTCACCATCCCCAAGGAGCTAAAATGGACAATTGTAGAGACCAGACAAGACTGAGCTCACTGGTTGAGAGAGAAGGTCAAGAGTTCTGCTGTAGAAGGGAAAGAATCAGGAAACAGGAGGAGGACCAGAGAATAGGCAGTGCTTGACAACCCTGTGGAAGCAAACTGTCTGCGAAGTTGTAACAACTACATCACTTTTGTCATTAGAAAATATTAATTTTTTAACCTTCTCAATACTATGATCAAAACCTCTCTCACAAGGCCTACAAACTTTCCTATTACAGTGCTGCCATTTTTGGATAGGAAAATTTAAATTCAATATTTCAAAAGTGATTGCTTGGAAATAATTTCTTACATGGTGTTAAGTCTCTGGAGAAAAATGCAGAAGGTCTTTCTGTCCATTAGATGCTGTTCACAAGAGAGAAAAATAGCAGGAATTAATAGTATGGTGGCTTCACAGGACTGCCCAGCTAGTGTGTGAGTTCAGGAAGTGTCTGGTTTGCAGAGAGAGTGAGTAACAAACCAGACGCTGCTCTGACTCTCCTAGGAGTCAGAGGAGACAAAGTTTGAAGGCTACGTTTACAAACTATCTGAGCCAGCCCCACCTACAAGCATGCTGAACTTGTTTTAATCATCTAATTTCTCTCTAGCCCATGGGCCAGCCTTATTCCTGCCTTTTTTGCATTCATTTGGGCCCCTACTATGTTGTAGCCTCTGTGCTGGGCTTGTACCAACAAGGTAAAGAGGAATTCTACATGATCTCTGCCTTCAAAGACCTCATGTACTTGATACAGAGGTAAGTACATTAGCAAGTAATCAACAGCTATTGGCAAAATTAATGAACCAACAAAAATGCATTTAAATTAGGTTGTGAGCTCCTAACTGCTGTAGGAGCTAAAGAAGGCCTCTTAGAGGAGTTAACAGCTGAGCTTTGTGCCTCACAGTTTCCTTAAGGCTGTGCAGATTCTTGGATTCTCGTCAGTAACGCCAAATAAGATATTCCCACCCGTAGGACTTTTTCTCTATTAAGCATCTCCTTGTGTAATCTAACACTTAGTGTATTGGGAGGGTTGAGGGTGGGGTGGCATATAGAGTATGTTGTCTCTGACTCAGCCTTATAAGAACACCGTGTGTGTGTGTGTGCGCACATGCGCGCATGCGTGCACACACATATGTGTGTGTGTTTCCTAAAGGAGGACTGATTTTAATATCTGAGAGGAGACTTCTAGGAACTTCTTGATGTATGGAAATCCCATAGACCCTACAGTCATTACAGCAGAGAATCATCCCATTTTAGAGCTGGCATTGACCTTCTAAATCAACTCATCCTTTTTACAGTTAATGGAGGTTAAAGCCAGGGATGCTAAAGGATTGCCCAAAGTCATGCAGCTAACTGCAAGCAGCAAGGCCTCAGTTCTTTGCAATTTTTTTTTGAAAGAAAGAAAGAGAAAAGAAGAAAGAAAAAATGAAAGAAAGAGTAAAAAAGAATGTAAGAGAGAAAGAAGGAGGAAGAGAAAGAGGGAGAGAGAACGGGATTCTTGGTCTATTGCCCAGGCTAGAATGCAGTCTAAAAATGGGTATTAAAAACCTCTTTTATGTCAATAATTGTGCTTAACAGTGGAGACAGGAAGGACTAAGAGATGAAAATAACAAACATGCAGCCAACCAATATTTCATTTAAACCTGAGAAAGGCTATGCAGTTGCTGAGGAGTGATTTACTTCCAATTATGTGGTCACTTTTAAAATAGGTGTAATGTGATACTGAGAAAAAAATGTATGTTTTGTGGATTTGGGATGGAGAGTTCTGTAAATATTTGTTGAGTTTACTTGTTCCAGGTCTGAGTTCAAGTCCTGGATATCCTTGTTAATTTTCTATCTCATTGATCTGTCTAATATTGACAGTATAATGTTAAAGTCTCCCACTATTATTGTGTGGGAGTGTAAGTCTCTTTGTAAGCCATTAAGAACCTGCCTTATGTATCTGGGTGTTCCTGTATTGGGTGTGTATATATTTAGGATCGTTAGCTCTTCTTGTTGCATTGATCCCTTCACCACCATGTAATGTCCCTCTTTGTTTCTTATGGTCTTTGTTGCTTTAAAGTCTGTTTTATCAGAGATGAAAATTGCAGCTTCTGTTTTTGTTTTTTTTTTCTCTCTCTATTTGGTTGGTATGTCTTCCTCCATCACTCTGTTTTGAGTCTTTGTGTATCCTTG
>CAUYLG010018624.1:0-91856 GCA_963573385.1 Cacajao melanocephalus
ACAGACCCCAGTGTGTGATGCTCCCCTCCCTGTGTCCATGTGTTCTCATTGTTCAACACCTGCCTATGAGTGAGAACATGCGGTGTTTGATTTTCTGTTCTTGTGTCAGTTTGCTGAGAATGATGGTTTCCAGATTCATCCATGTCCCTACAAAGGACACAAACTCATCGTTTTTTATGGCTATATAGTATTCTATGGCATATATGTGCCACATTTTCCTTGTCCAGTCTATCATTGATGGCCATTTGGGTTGGTTCCAGGTCTTTGCTATTGTAAACAGTGCTGCAATGAACATTCGTGTGCATGTGTCCTTATAATAGAATGATTTATAATCCTTTGGATTTATACCCAGTAATTGGATTGCTGGGTCAAATGGAATTTCTGTTTCTAGGTCCTTGAGGAATCACCACACTGTCTTCCACAATGGTTGAACTAATTTACACTCCCACCAACAGTGTAAAAGTGTTCCTGTTTCTCCACATCCTCTCTAGCATCTGTTGTCTCCGGATTTTTTAATGATCACCATTCTAACTGGTGTGAGATGGTATCTCAGTGTGGTTTTGATTTGCATTTCTCTAATGACCAGTGATGATGAGCATTTTTTCATATGTTTGTTGGCCTCATGTATGTCTTCTTTTGAAAAGTGTCTGTTCATATCCTTCGCCCACTTTTGAATGGGCTTGTTTGTTTGTTTCTGGTAACTCTGTTTTAGTTCTTTGTAGATTCTGGATATTAGCCCTGTGTTAGATGGGTAGATTGCAAAAATTTTTTCTCATTCCATTGGTTGCTGGTTCACTCTAATGATCCCTTTGCTGTACAGAAGCTCTGGAGTTTAATTAGGTCCCATTTGTCTATTTTGGCTTTTGTTGCCAATGCTTTTGGTGTTTTAGTCTTGAAGTCCTTGCCTATGCTATGTCCTGAATGGTTTCGCCTAGGTTTTCTTCTAGGGTTTTTATGGTGTTAGGTCTTATTTTTAAGTCTTTAATCCATCTGGAGTTGATTTTAGTATAAGGTGTCAGGAAGGGGTCCAGTTTCTGCTTTCTGCACATGGCTAGCCGTTTTCCCAACACCGTTGATTAAACAGGGAATCCTTTCCTCATTGCTTGTTTTTGTCAGGTTTGTGAAAGATCAGATATTTGTAGATGTGTGGCATTGCCTCCGAGGCCTCTGTTCTGTTCCATTGATCTATATCTGTTTTGGTACCAGTACCATGCTGTTTTGATTACTGTAGCCTTGTAGTATAGTTTGAAGTCAGGTAGCATGATGCCTCCAGCTTTGTTCTTTTTGCTTAAAATTGTCTTGGCTATACAGGCTCTCTTTTGGTTCCATGTGAAGTTTAAGGTGGTTTTTTCCAGTTGTGTGAAGAGGATCATAGGTAGCTTGATGGGGATAGTGTTGAATTTGTAAATTACTTTGGGCAGTATGGCCATTTTCACAATATTGATTCTTCCTAACCATGAGCATGGAATGTTTTTCAATCTGTTTTTGTCCTCTCTTATTTCCTTGAGCAGTGGTTTGTAGTTGTTCTTAAAGAGGTTCTTTCCATCCTTTGTTAGTTTTATTCTTAGGTTATTTTATTCTCTTTGTAGCAATTGTGAATGGCAGTTCATTCTTGATTTGGCTCTGAGTCTGTTATTGGTGTATAGGAATGCTTGTGATTTCTGCACATTGATTTTGTATCCTGAGACTTTGCTGAAGTTGCTTATCAGTTTAAGGAGATTTTGAGCTGAGATGATGGGGTCTTCTATATATACAGTCATGTCTTCTGCAAATAGAGACAATTTGACTTCCTCCTTTCCTAATTCCTTATTTCTTTTTCTTGCCTGATTGCTCTGGCTAGAACGTCCAATACTATATTGAATAGCAGTGGTGAGAGAGGGCATCCTTGTCTAGTGCCAGATTTCAAAGGGAATGCTTCCAGTTTTTGCCCATTCTGTATGATATTGGCTGTGGGTTTGTCATAAATAACTTTTATTATTTTGAGATACATTCTGTCGATACCTAGTTTATTGAGAGTTTTTAGCATAAAGGGCTATGAATTTTGTCTAAGGCCTTCTCTGCATCTATTGAGATAATCATGTGGTTTTTGCCTTTGGTTCTGTTTATGTGGTGGATTACGTTTATAGACTTCCATATGTTGAACCAGCCTTGCATCCCCAGGATGAAGCCTACTTGATCATGATGGATAAGCTTTTTGATGTGCTGTTGGCAGTCAGTTTGCCAGTATTTTATTGAAGATGTTTGCATATTTGTCCATAATGGATATTAGCCTGACGTTTTTTTTTGTTGTTGAGTCTCTGCTGGGTTTTGATATCAGGATGATGTTGGTCTCGTAAATCTGGGGAGGATTCCCTCTTTTTGGATTGTTTGAAATAGTTTCAGAGGTAGTGGTACCAGCTCCTCTTTGTATGTCTGGTAGAATTTGGCTGTGAACACATCTGGACCAGGGCTTTTTTTAGTTGGTAGACTATTAATCGCTGCCTCAACTTCAGCCCTTGTTATTGGTCTATTCAGGGTTTCGACTTCTTCCTGGTTTAGGCTTGGGAGGGTGCAAGTGTTCAGGAATTTATCCATTTCTTCCAGGTTTACTGGTTTGTGTGCATAGAGTTGTTTCTAATAATCTCTGATGGTAGTTTGTACTTCTGTGGAATCGGTGGTTATATCCCCTTTATCATTTTTTATTGCATCTATTGATTCTTCTTTCTTTTCTTTTTTGTTAATCTGGCTATTGGTCTGTCTGTTTTGTTGATCTTTTCAAAAAACCAGCTCCTGGATTTATTGATTTTTTGAAGGGTTTTTTATGTCTCTATCTCCTTTAGTTTTGCTCTGATCTTAGTTATTTCTTGTCTTCTGCTAGCTTTTGAGTTTTTTTTGATCTTGCTCCTCTAGCTCTTTCAATTTTGATGATAGGGTGTCAATTTTAGATCTTTCTTTGCTTCTTATGTGGGTGTTTATTGCTATAAAATGATTTCCCCAGAAAGGAAAAAATAATATTTTAGTTACTATTGTCTTCATTTTTCAAAGGGGGAAGGGCAAGGAATAATAAGAGGGTTCAGAAAGTTCTAAGAAATCTATCCTGAATTTCAAACTAAGCCTAACAGAATGAATTCTATAAATGCAGAATGTGTTGTGTCTCACAGTTTTATTCTCCTCTGTCTCCTACCCAATCTCACCTGCCTTGAAGGTAGAGGCTCATTTTAAACTTATTCCTCAGTTTTATAGGTCCTTTTAATATAGGGGAAGGGAGCATCTTTTCTTGCTTGGGATATTAGAGGCTATCCTAAAAAAGAAAACAATTATTTAGTTTTTAGGGTCATAATGGAGAGGCCAGCTTCTCTTCCATGTAAGTCTGCCAGAGAGAACCTGTAAAACTCATACCCAGTAACGTACCTGGTTCTTTTTGAGAAAGACTGTCCCCCTTGTCCAAGCATGCTTGTTCTGGAGAAAGATACATATATGGAATAGTAAGGCAGGAAAGGAACCCCAGACCAAGACAGCTGGATCTCAAATTAACAATTGATATGTCCCAATCACCACCACAGCAGAGAGCACCAGTCTCTTGCCTACTCAAGCTCACTTATTGTTGTCATCCTGAAGACTCAGACTGAGCACATGGTTCAGATAGGACTGTCTGTGTCTTCAGACAGGGAAAGTTCATGAGTCATCTGCAGGCCAAGAAGAGATGCAGGTAGCTGTGCAGGAAGCGCCTACTGGTAGTAATCAGCTATCTTGTTGGGATGGACTTAATTATATGCTGCAGAGAGCAGGAGAAAATATTTTTTGGTTTATTCCAGAAAGACATTTGGAAAACTTTTACAATGGCTTTTTCCACTGTAACTGTGCATAGCTCCTAATTTTCCACGTGCTCAAACTGAATTTATAAACTATGTGTTTATGATTCCCTATTTTTTTCTCATTCTGGTTAGTTCCTCCAGGAGAAACCTATCACCCAAAAACAGCTTTTCTCTCACAATTCCCAGCCCCATTGATTGTACTTTCCCTTGTGATCAAAGCAGAGAGAGAAGAGAGTAGATCATAGGTCATACATTTCTCTGTAGTGAAATTCCCCTATATTTGATCTCTTCCTAGAAAAGAAGAGGTCACTCTAAAAACGATGTTCTTGGGTGGTGCTATATTCCAGTTGTAATGAACTCCTTGAAACTAACTCATGTTCTCAAATCCTTTCAAAAACCAAGCACATATATTAATACTTCCATTTGAACACAAGTAAATAAGTAAAAAACAAATAAGGCAACTTCATGCTAGTCTTCCTCTGTCAATAACTCATTGCCACAGTCCAGTTCTTTTCAAAGCCCTTCACGGGTCCTGGTCTTTTTGTCTCTCTGAATTTTTTGGAAAACATTTTGATATATCAAAATTTACAGATAATTTCCTCAAAAACATGAAGAAATATTTTCTTGCTTAAGAATTTAACACCAGGGCAGGCTTTTAACAAACACTGTTCTGGCTTTGAAACTTAGCAGGTTTATAGGAAGTAAATAAAATCAAAGTATTTCTTGTCCTTTGCTCCAAACCAACATTGTACTAGAAAGTGCAGCAAGAAAAAGAAGAGGCTGCATCTTTATCCTCTCTACAGCTTCATACGCAGCAAGTGTCTGGCATATAATAAGTGATTACAAAAATATTTGTAGAGTAGTTGAATGACTGTAAAATTAACCTTGCCCTCAAGAGTTTAGACACTACTGGAAAATAATGATCATGTTACAAAATATTATGGTAGAAGCTCTTTTACCTGAACATAATTGAGTTTGATAGTAGGGAATCATAAACTATGTGTGTACTATAAAATGTATATATTAAATATTTTAACTCAGGCATTAATTTATTCTGATGTCTTTTGATATAGGGTCAAAGCCTTTTCTCTGAGAATGAGTCTCATACATAATAAGAGTTCTGTGACATTTTTCTTTGATAAATCACACTCATAGTATGTTTGTTAATCTGATTTACAATTTTAGTTTCTTTAGAGAGAACATAGTAGTAAAGCAGTTTGAATGTAGACACCTTCTAGACTTCAATGATTTTTCTCTTTGATTACACCCTTACCTAATTTTACAGTAAAATATTTTTAGTAGTTTACTTTTACTAAAACTTAGGGTTTTTTAAAATTTTAGAATAACTCTTCTTTTCTGCACTCCTGTTCTGTTAGGTTATGTAATTGAATTGAATAATTACTGTGAAAAGCACAATCAGCATAAACAGACTGGGGACAAATGCAGCTGACTTTTAGTAAGCACGCAACCCAACTACAGTAGGTAAGAAATATGAGAGCGTAGGAGAAACTATTGGCCACGAATCCATGTGTGATGGGCATTAGTTGCTCTGTTTCATAGGCTAAATGAAGAGCATTGACTGATTAAGGTATTAAGTGGAGGTCGTTTGAGAGAGGTTATATAGTATTTCACTAAGTGCTATATACATAAAGTTAAGAATTACAGTAAGAGGACTTAAATAATCAGGAAGTCTTCATGAAATAGTTAGGGTTGGATCTTGAAAGATGATTACAATGTATAATTTGAGGAAAGGGAGCATTCTCTGGGAAGGAATGAACCCACCCACCTAAAGCCACAGGTTGGTGTTGGGAAGGAGAGGAAATATAACTTAAGGTATGGTTTAATTGAATAAGCATTAAATTGTAAGTCTAAAGGCCTAGTTGCATTCCTACAGATCTTTTTGACATTTTATTTAGGAGATAAATAATGAGGGAGAAAAAGAGTATTCTAGTCGGGAGTGTAAGGAAAAAATATAGGAAAGCTACCCAGCTCAAAGAATTAACATGGAAGCCCAGTGAGAGAGAAAATTGAGAAAACAAGGAAAGGCTCAGGATGAAGCATAAGACCTAGTGGTTTCCAGCTGTAATCCTCTTTCAATCATAATATATATCAAAAGCTTTCAGATAAAATGTGATGTGAACAGAAGACTCTACCACTTAAAAGAAATTTTTTAAAACACAGCTTTAGCTGGGAGGCAGAGGTTGCGGTGAGCCAAGATCACACCACTGCACTCCTCTGCCTTCCAGATTAAAAAATAATAATAATAAAAATTTTTTAAAAAGTTAAAAAAACACAGCTTTATATATATAAGCCTATTGTATACATTATAAAGAGTTGTCAGAATGTCTTGAAAAGAAATTAGTAGAAAAAAGCAGACTTAAATTTTTAGGAAACAATGGAAAACAAAAGAATTTAATTCCCACTAAATTAGACAAAGGTTCAGTAAAAGAGAGTTGTAAGCTATTTTTTTGTTTTAATAATATTTGGTGTATATTTTGTAGACATAGAAAATAAATACTGATTCAATGATGTGGTTGATTGAAAATAAATATTGAAATCTAAATATTAAATGTGAGAGAAAACAGCTCTCTCTATCAATGGGTTCTGCATCTAGTTAGAAAATATTTGGGGAAAAAAAGTATGGTTGCATATGTACAGACTCTTTTTTTCTTGTTATTATTTTCTAAACAATAGAGTATAACAGCTATTTACGTGGGACTTGTATTAGATATTACAAGTAATCTAGAGATGCTTTAAAGTATGTGGGAGAATGTGAGTAGATTGTATGCAAATATTACACATTTTATTTGGTTTTGGTTTTGGTTTTGTTTTGAGGAGTTTTGATTTTTGTTCCCCAGGCTGGAGTGCAGTGGCCCAGTCTTGCTCACTGCAACCTCCACATCCTGGATTCAAGCAATTCTCTTGTCTCAGCCTCTCAGGAAGCTGGGATTACAAGCACCCACCACCATGCCTGGCTAATTTTTGTATTTTTCGTAGAGACAGGGTTTCACCATGTTGGCCAGGCTGGTCTCAAACTCCTGACCTCAGGTGATCCGCCTCCCAAAGTACTAGGATTACAGGTGTGAGCCACCCTACCTTGCCGTATTACACATTTTGTATAAGAGACTTGAGCAGCTGTGGATTTTGGTCAGTGGGGGTCCTGAAACCAATCCCCTACAGATACCAAAGGATGACTGAACTTTATGATTAACTTACAAATAACTGTATGAGACAGATATTTAATGTCTGATAAAATAATGGAGTATTTCTTAAATCTTAACTGACTTATTTAAAGCCTCTCAAAGGAAGAAGTCTTATAAATTCAGTATGTACCATGTCATTGCTGTTTGATCATCTTTTCTGTCCTTTTTTAAGCCAAATTTCACTTGCTTATATGTAAAAAGCTTCTTTTCTGTGGCATTCAGTTGTTCTACTTTCTTAACCAATACTTCTGAGAACAGATTTTCAAATGTGTTCATAATCAGTTCAAGAAAATATGTTTGATAACTTAAGATTTTAGTTTGATAACTAAAATATGTTTGATAACTTAGTTTAACTATGTTTAAACTAAGATTTAAAAAAAAGATTTTAAATCTGAGAACAATGGATCTCTGTAAATTCCCGCTTGAGGATGAAAGTTTCTGTTTTTCCTCTTATTTTGACTGAAGAGATTTGGAGAGTTTGAGATATTTACTTCCCTTCAAATAAGAAATGAAAGACTATTATTAAAATAATAAGTTTAAATTCAAAGTTCAGCTGCCTATTCTTTTTTGATAAAATATTAAAGAGAAAAAGCCAAAAATGTTCTACATACTCTTTGTCTTCTAGTTTGAAAAGAAACTGCTTTATGTGGATTGACACCTCACATACTCTGAGTTTAAGAAGTTAGCATTATCTGAGAAGGTACTATTTTTAGGTCCAGCTGTAATGTTTCTAACTTTGGTACACAGAGTAGTGGGTGCTTCCTTTCCCAGAAGGCTCCATATTCTCAACATGTGCAGGTCAATTTGACATAAAGCTACCAACAAGGAGCAACAGGCCCATTGCAGGCTGTGTTTGTAACTTGAAAATTATGAGCAGGTATTGGGAGCTACAGACTGTATTTGGGAACCAGCTGCATGTCAGGACAAGCATGGATTGTGGTCCCTGGAGACTGAGAGAGCACAATGCTTGAATTTCATTTCTTTGGGAGATAAGAAGAAAAAAATACCTTCCTTCCTAACAAGATTGACAGCTTGCTAAATCTAATTATCTTCAGAAGTGTGCCGGACAGTTGTGAAGTAAACATTCACTTTTCAAAGATGATGATCAAGGAAACATCTCTACGAAGGGACCCGGATTTAAGGGGAGAGCTAGCTTTCCTGGCAAGGGGCTGTGATTTTGTTCTCCCTTCACGGTTTAAGAAGCGGCTAAAGTCATTTCAGCAGACACAGGTTTGATATTTGGGTGTTTTTTTTTTTTTTTGGAAATATTTTTATTACTAATAAAACCATCCAGTGAACTAACTCACAAATAATTTTATAGCTCCCTTGTATCTTGATATTAGATCAAGGAATTAATGTGTGTCCTCTATTCAGCTATTTACAGAAAGCTATTTGTAGAGGGATTCCAACAGGTTTAAAAATAGACCTTCTGGACCTGGAGTACAGTACTCACATTTTTCTCTTGTAGAGAGGGAATCCAGTTTTAGAGACAACAAATACAACTTAACAAACATCTTATAATTTAGCTAGAAAATTACTGGAATTTTTAATAGGCATATCCATGAGAAACTAGAATTTCTGTGTTAAAAGCCTTGTGTGCACTTTGAATCAATATGTTTTAGCATACATACACATCTCTAATGAATGTTTGTTTAAAAAAGTGTGTTAATCCTAGAAATTTTTTTAAAGCAAGATGTATTTGTCTATATAGACAATTGTGTGTGTGTGTGTGTCATAATGTATGTAGATAACAAAGAATGGTGGTTACTTCTAGATCAAGAAAAAATGTCTTCCCTAAGCAAGCCGTGCAATTGAGTCCTTTCTGCCTATGATGAGTACTTTGCAGAGTCCCTGCTTTCTTGCTTATGACCTATGGCAGTGTTTCACCAAACAAGTACAATATAAATCAAGGGCTATACAAATGCTGGCCATCCAAAATCTGGCAAGAAACCATAGTTTTATGATTATTCTGACCCAGATTAATCTCAAATTATTTGGGTAAATGTGAAATTGCTTTTTTTGTACGTCAAATATTAGAAATGCTACAGTGACATAGCATAAGGATACTATTCTGAATGAATATCTATACTGTATTTATAGGGAAAGACTGAAATGGATAATTGAAATACTTTACTCAGCTATTTCTATTCTAATGCTGCTTCTAGACTGGACTGAAACCACTGTATCCAAAGTGAGCAGTTGCTAAACTTGCTAGTACATCTGGCAGAATTTATATTACTAGGTTTTCTTCTGTAATGTTTGTAAAGTACCAGTTTTATTTAGCTACTTTAGGTTAAAATTATATATCTGCTGTAGAACTCAATGGAAAGTAAATTGACTACCCAAAAGCTGAAAATAAATGCATTAGTGTTATTTTCCTTTTAAATATTAATATCAGTTTTATTATATGTGGAATTGACCAATGAATTAATAAATGTTGCCTATCAGTGAATTGCTCTGTGTTAAATACACTAAGAAAAGCAGAATGTAATATTTTATAATCAGATATTTTCCCATTCAAATAAAATCTTTGGCAGCCAGTGTTCTAAATATCACTTATTTCTATCAAAGCAAAAGTGTAGACTTAACATTGAAGACCTTGCTGTAAACCTTTCCCACTAGTGTGTATTCATGAGACTCTCAGGTTTCATCCCCACTGGCACTAGTGGTCTTAATTCTGTGGGCATAATTGCCCTGGATGTCACATCACAGAAAACATTATGGGGAAACAAAGAATTTGGTGATTGTACACCTAAATCTCACAAATCTCTTTCATCATAGAATAATGGGAAAGAAATGACACTAATATAAATGGCCTAGGTAAAGCCCCTGAAGAATTCTATGCCTTACTTTAGAATTTTAAGAACACTTTGAACAATAATAATAATTATTGACTTATGGGACTATATAATATTTACAGATTTAGCATTAAGGCAGAGACAAATGTTTACTTAAAATAGATTATCAATTTGTTAACTCTGAAATGGTTTGTAAACTTCAAATCGCTTTACAGATGTAAATTATTATTTTATGATTATTGAATTTGAAGGATTATGCCAAATTATGCTTCATCTAATTTTTTGAGAACCTCACCCTTTGGTCTTGTCATCCATTTTCTTACATGATAGGTCTGTGCCCAGCACTGTTCTGAACCTTTTACCTATATTACATCTTATAATTTCCTTTAATCCTCACAACAGCCTTCTAAGAAGTAGACAATGTAATTTCTGTTTTATTATTGAAATTCCAAAAGGTTAAGTAACCTTTTTGAGGTCACAGACTAGTAAACCATCAGTGTTTTAAGTTTTTCATGTTTTATTGGCATCTCTTCCCTTTGTTCTGTTTCTTCCTTGACTATTGCTGTATATGGGTGACATCCTGATGCTGTAGCAAAGACATGGTGTGACAACTGTCCTTCATATCCCTAATAGTCTTAATATATGAGCAGACTCCATTCTTTGTATTAGTGTCAGATATTAACACAGGGAAATTGGGCTATTATGACACAAATAGGAGATTTAACCATTTTTATCATCTGTGACTAAATCTTATCTCTTTATAAAACTCACAATTTTAAGGGTAGCTAAGATTTTTATTCTGAATTTTAAAATTATGTTATAAACCTATATGTTAAGAAGAAATATGATAGATCTACTTCTTACAGATACGTCATTGTTCAAACTTTAGACATGGCATTTGGGTAATTTAAGGAAGAACATTTGAATAATACTTTGTGTTCATAATAACTATAAAATATATTTAGCTAGTCCAACAGTTGTGTTCATCTTTCATACTTTATGTAGCATCTAATACAGTACCGTGCTCATGAGCCTTGAAATTTGGCTGTTAATTAAGAGTAGAAATTAGAACTATGAAAATCCTCATGGAATCTTTTTTGCTTTTTCTGCTAAGAATCTCAGAATTAAATTTAGTCTTTATTGGTTAAGATAAATTTCTACCTGAAAAATAGTGTACCTCCTCTCCCTTTTCCCTAAATTGTGGGCAATTTCAATTTCCTCATTGCTTTTCACCACTCTTTACTGACCTTTCTAATGTCTCTTTAGAGTATACCATATCAAATCATGTTTTTAAAAGAAGAATATAAACTGTAAATGAGTTATTAAACTGTAAAGGGAGTTTGGTTGTGATCAAATTAATGACCGTGGTTTTTGCCTGTTAGAGCATACCACAAATAAGATAAATGTGGATGTTGGAGAAAATAGCATGGCCCTAGTGCCAGGTAGAGGACATTTCAGAACTAAGATGCTTTAATTTTCTTAACAAAAATTTTCTTAGCATCAGGGGCTGGCAGTGATTCTACCTCAGCAAAGTCAAACTAGAGAAGATAAAAGAAGCCCCTTCCCCAAATACTTTTTGGATCTATATATTTAAAAAGAACTTGTTTCTGCCTGTTGAAAGAGAGGTAAAAGTCAAAGAAAGACCAGGAACTGTCTTCAAAAAGAATGTATTAATCCAGTTCCAACAGAGTGAGAATACACCTTGAGATTCTTAATATATCAACTAACATTGTTCTTTGATTCTTTTGAAATGTCTGCCAAATGGTTGATGGGAAAATGTATGTATTTTTTAAACAGAAATCTATGTAAACTTGAGTACTGGCAGATAATAAATTAATTAATTAATTTAGTACAGATAAGCATTCCCTAGAAATATGCTTACCACTTTTTAGAGTCCAGTGAGCCCTTAATCTCTCCTGTTTCTGATTGTGGTTTCTTATATTGCTGGTGAAGATTTTCAGTAAATGAATACTGTTTAAATTTTTTGTGTCTTATAATCTTATTTTTCTTCTAGATTCAAAATAAACCAGAAAAGAAACCTGGAACACCACTCCCACCTCCAGCCACCTCTCCAAGTAGTCCCCGACCTCTCTCCCCCGTTCCCCATGTGAATAATGTTGTGAATGCACCATTGTCCATAAACATTCCACGGTTCTACTTTCCTGAAGGACTCCCAGACGCCTGCAGTAACCATGAACAGACTCTAAGCAGAGTTGAAACTGCTTTCATGGATATTGAAGATCAGAAAGCAGACATTTATGAAATGGGGAAAATTGCAAAGGTAATGTAACTGCTAAATGATTTCTAATCTCCCATTCTCTAGAAACCCCACTCTCCCTCTCTTCACTGCCTCTTTGCTCTGTTTTTAAGCATGCATGGAGTTGTTTTTTTCCGTAGTGGTCTTCCATTTCAGCCTCCCATTTAATATAAGAATCCCTTCTAAGACATCACCACTCATAAATTCATTCTCTGCTTAAATCCTTCCAGAGACTAGAAGCTCTACCTTGCCAGGCAGCCTGATCCATTGTTAAATAGCCTTGTTTGTTGGAAATTTTTTCCTTGTGCTGAATAGGAATCTGATTTTCAGTCTCAGCCATTAATCATAACTGCCCTAATGCCAGACAAGGAAGCATTAGGCCATCTCAATATAGTCATTTTACCCAGAAATAAATGGATTTGATAGTAGGAAGCAAATCTTTGGAACTTTCAAATATATCCAACTGCTTCTGAGTTAAGATCTTACCCCCTAATGTCAGGACTACTCTGACTTGGTTCTGTGCCTCCAGCCTCCTCCCAGAACAGTTAATACTTAGCATAACCATCAGATTATATTTGATTATGCTATTTCCCAGTTTAGCAATATTCAGGAATTCCCACCCTCTGTAGCAGTGCTTTGTTTTGTTTGGGCTTTATTTTTATTATGCATGAATATTGAAGAGTCGGATCACACTTCAGGCTTTAGCAGTAGTTTTAAGCTGTGCTTCAAGAGGCAGAGGGGTTTAGTAGGCTAAGGGCTGCATGGAGGCAAGTAGGAGACCAAGTGGGAATACCTAAGAGCCCATGCACATTTCCACTAGGAAGGAGTTCCCCTGCTTTCAGGAGTAATATTAAAAAGTTTGAAAACTACCATTCTTCAGGATAAACCTCAAACTTTTCTTCTTGGTATTCCATGTTTTCCACAGCCTGTCCCCAGCCAGACCTGCTTAAAACTTTCCTGTATGAGCGTTACCCTCTTGCCTTCTCGTAGGCACACCTCTGCATTTGGTCTCTCAGAGTTCTGCCTCCAAGGTGGGCTTCCACTCCTGCACTCTACTTCCACAGTGGAAGTGTGCATGGGCTCTTAGGTATTCTACTTGGTCTCCTACTTGCCTCTATACAGCCCTTAGCCTAGTAAACCTCCTCAGCATCCACTTTGAAGACCTAGCTTCCATTGTGTATTATTGGAGAAGTCCTTGAACCCTCACTTGTCATGCCCTGCCCTACCTCTGACCTCACAGAGCATTTGTCATTACCTGAGGCAATCCATGAAAGCTGTCTCTTTCATGAGCATTTGTCATTGCTGTTAAATGTTATGTAACTAGACTGATTTTAAAGAAAATGAAAAGGAATTCTTACTTTTCTTTCTTCATTCTGCCTTCTTAAAAATTGCTTGTGGATCTCCTAGATGCTTCTAATGAAAAAGAAACTCATTCCAGAAATAAGAGCTTACCTGTTTCCATTCTATTTTACTTATGCAGGAACTGCAGTTCTATAAGTACTTACCTGAAGTCACAGAGCTAGTTCATGTTGGGAGGCAAGTCATCTAACTTCTAGCATGGTGCTGTTTCTACATATGTCATCTCCCTGAATATGTAGTAAAAGTAACTAACTTCCAGTCAATAGCCACCCAAATGTATTACAAGTTCTTTAAGGGCATTCAGGGTTTTCTTACCCAGTTCTTTTAGAGATGGCTATTGCGTTAGATGACAGAACCCTGATGATAAAATTTCTGAAGGGGTTGGAACTATGGCTCTAAATCCAAAACATAAAATTTAGCAAAGGTGAATGAAATCTGCATTTGGAGGTACTATGGTAACTACATAAATGCCAACAGGGTATTTCTAACATGAGAAAAATGTGCGTGAAAGAGACAGAAGGTTTCATGGATTGCCTCAGGTAAGCAGACAGAGAAACTCTCCAGATTAAGGCATAGTAGTTCCCTGGTACAGTACTGAGGTTACCATGTCTGGAGAGCCCCTCTTCCTCTGAATATTCCCAACTGTTAACTGAGGAGCCCATTCTCCTGTGTCTTCCTACTGCTCTGCCTCCACATCATTTATAGTCTGGCCTCCCATTCCTGTGCCGTGGTAGCCCTGCCTTGCTTCGTGGCTCAGGGCCTCGCTAGCACTCCACAGATTCAGAGACAGGAGAGCAGAAAGCCTAAAGACTCCACAGTGGTCAAGCGATGTGTCAAAAAGAGTATAGTCAAGGCAAGGTAGAGGTCTCTGGAAGGTGGGGAGCCAGAGGAACAAATTTGCCATTTATGTGCAGTGAGGATCAGTGTGTATGTGGCATCAGAAAAAGACAGCGGTGTTGAAACTGACAGATAACATGGAGAAGTCTAAAAAGATAGAAAATTAATTTGTTTAGCCATAGTAACATTTACATAACAATTTGCTACTTATATCTAATAATCATGTGGTACAATAGCCATTATACAAATATATGTCTGATAACTTATGTGAATTATACTTAATTATAGCCTTAAATTCCATTCAGGAGCACCAAGCCTTTGTGTTCATTGCTCTTAGATCTTAATTGTCAGCTCAGGTAGCAAAGTAAACTGCACGTGTCTTTAAAACGTTAAAACCAACATTGCATATAAAAATGAGGAGAGGATGCGTGACTGGGCACAGTGGCTCATGCCTATAATCCCAGGACTTTGGGAGGTTGAGGCAGGAGGATCACTTGAGCCTGGAAGTTCAAGACCAGCCTGGGCAACATAGTGAGACTCCATCTCCACAGATAATTTTTTTTTTTTGAGACGGAGTCTCACTCTTGTTCCAGGCTGGAGTGCAATGGCACAATCTTAGTTCACTGCAACCTCTGCCTCCTGGGTTCAAGCAATTCTCCTGTCTTAGCCTACTGAGTAACTGGGATTACAGGCACGTGCCACCACGCCTGGCTAATATTGGTATTTTTAGTAGAGATGAGGTTTCACCATGTTGGCCAGGATGGTCTCTGATCTCTTGACTTCATGATTCACCCACCTTGGCCTCCCAAAGTGCTGGGATTACAGGCGTGAGCCACCGCACCTGGCTCAGATAATTTTTTTAAATTAGCTGGGTGTGGTGACATGTGCTGTGGTCCTAGCTACTCAGGAGGCTGAGGCAGGAGGATCACCTGAGCCCAGGAGGTTGAGGCTGCAGTAAGCCATGATCACGCCTCCATACTCCAGCCTGAGTGACAGAGTGAGATCCTGTCTCAATAAAAAGTTGGGGGGGATGTGTATATAATTACCTGAAAACATATCATGAATGTGTCAGTTTGGTTTTGTGTTTTTTTTTTTTTTTGCCTCTTTATTCTTAAAACTGTTTATTTAAAAACCGATTTAATAATATCTTCCAGTTAACTAATTATCTCTTTTTTTTTTCAATTTTATTTCTAGTTGTTGAGAAACAGGTGGTGGTTGTTTACGTGAGTTAAGTTCTTTAGTGGTGATTTCTGAGAATTTGGTGTACCCATTACCCATCACCCAGGCAGTATACACTGTACCCTATTTGTAGTCTTTTATCCCTTACTCCCTTCCCATCCTTTCCCTCTTAGTCCCCAAAGTCCATTGTGTCATTCTTATGCCTTTCATCCTCATAGTTAGCTCCCACTTATGAGTGAGAACATACAATGTTTGGTTTTTCATTCCTGAGTTACTTCATATAGATAGTCTCCAATCTCATCCAAGTTGCTGCAAATGCCATTAATTCATTCCTTTTTATGGCTGAGTAGTATTTCATCACACACATACACACACACACACACACACACACACACCACAGTTTGTTTATCCATTCATTGATTGATAGGCATTTGGGTTGGTTCCATGTTTTTGCAATTGCAAACTGTGCTACTATAAATGTGCATGTACAAGTATCTTTTTTGTATAATGACTTCTTTTCCTCTGAGTAGATACCCAGTAGTGGGATTGCTGGACCAAATGGTAGTTCTACTATTAGTTTTTTAAGGAATCTTCACACTGTTTTCCATAGTGGTTGTACTAGTTAACATTCCCACCAGCAGTGTAGAAGTGTTCCCTGTTCACCACAGCCATGCCAACATCTATTTTCTATTTTTTGATTATGGCCATTCTTGCAGGGGTAAGGTGGTATTGCATTGTGGTTTTGATTTGCATTTCCCTGATGTTGAGCATTTTTTATATGTTTGTTGGCCATTTATGTATCTTCTTTGGAGAATTGTCTATTCGTGTCCTTAGCCCACTTTTTGATGGGATTGTTTTTTTCTTGTTGATTTGTTTGAGTTCATTGTAGATTCTGGGTATTAGTCCTTTGTCAGATGTATAATTTATGAAGACTTTTTCCCACTCTGTGGGTTATCTGTTTACTCAGCTGACTGTTCCTTTCACCAAGCAAAAGCTCTTTAATTAAGTCCTAGCAATTTATCTTTGTTTTTATTACATTTGCATTTGGGTCATGAAATCCCTGCCTAAGTCAATGTCTAGAAGGGTTTTTCCAATGTTATCTTCTAGAATTTTTATAGTTTCAGGTCTTAAATTTAAGTACCTAATCCATCTTGAGTTGATTTTTGTATAAGGTGACAGATGAGAATCCAGTTTCATTCTCCTACATGAGGCTAGCCAATTATCTGAGCATCATTTGTTGAAAAGGGTATGCTTTCTCTACTTTATGTTTTTGTTTACTTTGTCAAACGTCAGTTGGCTGTAGGTACTTGGCTTTATGTCTGGGTTCTCTATTCTGTTCCATTGGTCTATGTGCCTATTTTTATAACAGCACCATGCTGTTTTGGTGACTGTGGCCTTATAGTGTAGTTTGGAATCAGGTAATGTGATGCCTCCAGATTTGTTCTTTTTGCTTAGTCTTGCTTTGGCTTTGCAGGCTCTTTTTTTGGTTCCATATGAATTTTAGAATTGTTTTTTCTAATTCTGTGGAGAATGATGGTAGTATTTTGATGGGAATTGCATTGAATTTGTAGATTGCTTTTGGCAGAATGGTTGTTTTCACAATATTGATTCTACCCATCCATGAACGTGGGATGTGTTTCCATTCATGTGGTCTGTGATTTCTTTCAGCAGTGTTTTCTGGTTTTCCTTGCAGAGGTCTTTGACCTCCTTGGTTAGGTATATTGCTAAGTAGTAGTAATAGTTGTTGTAGTTTTGTTGTTGTTGTTGTTGTTTAGGCTATTGTAAAAGAGGTTGAGTTCTTGATTTTTGATTCTCAGCCTGGTCGCTGTTGGTGTATGGAAGAGCTACTGATTTGTGTGCTTTAATTTTGTATGCAGAAACGTTGCTGAATTCTTTTATCGGTTCTAGGAGCTTTCTGGAGGAGTCTTTAGGATTTTCTGGGTAAATGATCATATCAGCAAACAGCGACAATTTGACTTTCTCTATTGATTTGGATGCCCTTTATTTCTTTCTCTTGTCTGATTGCTCTGGCTAGGACTTTCAGTACTGTGTTGAAAAGGAGTGGCGAGAGTGGCCATCCTTGTCTTGTTCCAGTTCTCAGAGGGAATGCTTTCAACTTTTCTCCATTCAGTATTATATTGGCTGTGGGTTGGTCTTAGATGACTTTTATTACATTGAGACATGTCCCTTATACGCCAGTTTTGCTGAGAATTTTCATCATAAAGGGATGCTGGATATTGTGAAATGCTTTTCTGCATTTATTGAGACGATCATGTGATTTTTGTTTTTAATCCTGTTTATGTGGTATATCCTCACATTTATTGCCTTGCATATGTTAAACCATCCCTGCATCCCCGATATGAAACCCACTTGATCATGGTGGATTATCTTTTTGATATGTTGTTGGATTCAGCTAATATTTTGTTAAGGATTTTAGCATCTATGTTCATCAGGGATATTGATCTGTAGTTGTTTGTTTGTTTGGTTTTTTTTTGGTTATATCTTTTCCTGGTTTGGGTATTAGGGTGATGCCAGTTAGGGAGGGTTCCCTCTTTCTCTGTTTTGTGGAATAGTGTCAATAGGATTGGTACCAATTCTTCTTTGAATGTCTGGTAGAATTCTACTGTGAATCCGTCTGTCCTGGACTTTTTTTGTTTGGTAATTTTTAAATTACCATTTCAATCTCACTGCTTGTTACAGGTGTTTTCAGAGTATCTAATTCTTTCTGATTTAAGCTAGGAGGGTTGTATCTTTCTAGGAATTAATCCATCTCTTCTAGGTTTTCTAGTTTATTTGCGTAAAGGTGTTCATAGTAGCCTTGAATGATATTTTGTATTTCTATGGTGTCAGTTGTAATATCTCCTGTTTTGTTTCTTATTGAGCCTATTTGGATTTTCTCTCCTTTTCTTGGTTAATCTTGCTAATGGTCTATCAATTTTATTTATCTTTTCAAAGAAGTAACTTTTTGTTTCATTTATCTTTTGTATTTTTTTTTCAATTTCATTTAGTTCTGCTCTGATCTTGGTCATTGCCTTTCTTCTGCTGGGTTTGGGTTTGGTTTGTTCTTGTTTCTCTAACTCCTTGAGGTATGACCTTAGATTGTCTTTGATCTTTCAGAATTTTTGATGTACATGTTTAGAGTTATGAAATTTCCGCTTAGCACTGCCTTTGCTGTGTCCCAGAGGGTTTGATAGGTTGTGTCACGATTGTCGTTCAGTTCAAAGAATTTTAAATTTTCATCTTGATTTCATTTTTGACCCACTGACCATTTAGGAGCAGGTTATTTAATTTCCATGCATTTGCATGGTTTTGAGGGTTCCTTTTGGAGTTGATTTCCAGTTTTATTCCACTGTGGTCTGAGAGAGTGCTTGACATAATTTCAGTTTTCTTAAATTTATTGAGTCTCATTTTATGGCCTCTCCTATGGTCTGTCTTGGAGAAAGTTCCATGCATTGTTGAATAGAATGTATATTCTGCAGTTATTGGATGGAATGTTCTGTATATATCTATTAAGTCCATTTGTTCCAGGGTATAGTTTAAATCCATTGTTTCTTTGTTGACTTTCTTGCCTTCATCTTAACTTTAGATAACCTAATGACAATGTGCCTAGGCAATGATCTTTTTGCCATGAATTTCCCAGGTGTTTTTTGTGCTTCTTGTATTTGGATGTCTAGGTCTCGAGCAAGGCCGGGAAAGTTTTCCTCAATTATTCCCCCAAATATGTTTTCCAAACTTTTAGATTTCTCTTCTTCCTCAGGAACAGCAATCAATCTTAGATTTGGTTGTTTAACATAATCCCTGTCTCCTTGGAGTCTTTGTTAATATTTTCTTTTATTTCTTTGTCTTTGTTGGATTGGGTTAATTTGAAGACCTTATCTTTAAGCTCTGAATTTATTTCTTCTGCATGTTCAATTCCATTGCTGAGACTTTCCAGAGCATTTTGCATTTCTATAAGTGTGTCCATTGTTTCCTGAAGTTTTGATTGTTTTTTATTTATACTATCTATTTCCTTGAGTATTTCTCCCTTCACTTGTATCATTTTTTGGATTTCCTTGTGCTGGGCTTCGCCTTTTCCTGGTCCCTCCCTGATTAGCTTAATAACCTCTTGAATTCATTTTCAGGTAAATTAGGGATTTCTTCTTGTTTTGGATCCATTGCTGGTGAGCTAGTGTGATTTTTTTGGAGGTGTTAAAGAACCTTGTTTTGTCATATTACCAGAGTTGGTTTTCTGGTTCCTTCTCATATGGGTAGGCTCTGTCAGAGAAAAGGTCTAGGACTGAAGGTTGTTGTTCAGATGTTTTGTCCCACAGGGTGTTCCCTTGATGTAGTACTCTCCCCCTTTTCCTGTGGATGTGGCTTCCTGAGAGCCAAGCTGTAGTGATTATTATTTCTCTTCTGGATCTAGCCACCCAGCAAGTCTGCCAGGCTCTAGGCTGGTACTGGGGGCTGTCTGCACAGAGTCCTGTGATGTGAACTTATTGCACACATCTGTGGGTCTCTCAGCCATGAATACCAGCACCGTATTTGGGGTTTCTCTCGGGTCCTGCAGGAGCAGTCTGCTTCCTTCAGGGGGTCTGTGGGTCCTCTCAGGTTTCCTGGTTTATTCCTGCAGTTGTTCTGGAGCCAAAATTCACAATGCGAGCCTGCACACACTGCTCTGTCTGTCCCAAGTCAGAGCTGCAATCTGGTCCTGCCTCCCATCCACCATGATCCCCTCAGTCCTCAGAGACTTTTTAATGACTCCTAATTCTCTTTTAATTTAGCTTTTACTTGGCTGTTGCAGTCTATCAGTACTCACCAAGTCATCCTTATTTTCAATAGTTCTTTACTATGCATGCAAGTCTCTTTTGGTACCAGACAGTGAGCTCTGTGTCTCCAGCACTAACTGTTCGTATTCTTATGATAGGTTGGCATAGGAAAAGGAGAAGAGAGGCAACCTTTAAGAAGTAAGCAGCAGAGAGTTTGTTAGAGCAATAAATGAGTGTTCTTAAGGATTCTTGTAGTTTATAAAGTTATTTGGAAGACCAGCTTGAGTTTGCCACCTACTCTTAGTTGCACTCAAGTGTAGCTGTTGTAAAGACTGGGATCTGTTAAGTGCCTCAAAAACAGTTCATGAAATCTGCCTCTGTTGGTGAGGTTTAGCTCGTTCATCTTAGACCTCAAACAGCCCTGAAGAGCTTCTTGCACACATCTGGTTAAGTTCTCGGTGTGTAGTTTGTACTTTTTTGCACAGCTTTAAGTAATGATAGAGAAGAAATGAATAGAAAATGAATCTCAGAGAAACAAAATCAACATAGGAACAGAAACAGAGAAACAGTAAGAAAAGCATTTTTCAGAGACTGGGCCAAAGGATTCATCATGGAGCTTTAACTTCTAGCAGAAAGTTGAGGAAAAAGAATAAGACACTTTTCTGAACCATACAAAGCCGTGCAGCTTCTCTCTTCTGGCTGACATAGCACCATCTTAACCCATTATGCCTGTGGCCTGGAAGGTAGCCTCTCTGTGCCTGAATTTCTTCATCTGCAAAATGGGGTTTAAAAAAAAAAACTGCCCTAGTCTACATAGGGATCACGTGAGGACCAAATGAAATAACAAGCCTGAGACAGTTTAAAATGTTGAAAGAAGATTACAAATATTGGGTAATCATCTCCTCCTGTGTGTATCATTAGACAACCTTGCTTTGGATTATTTGTGTTGTTGGCCATTCTTAGATCAAACCGTGAGTGTTAATCAAGTTTTCTTTGCTCCAGCACCTTTGATTACCATATATTGACTCTCGCTGCCTCCTCTGAAAATAAGTTTCCTAAATCTATTTTCTGTTATCTCTGTCTATACCCACTTGCTGTTTACCGTCTTCCTTTGTAAAAAACAAAAACAAAAAAATCAGTATTCACACTTCAACAAGAAAAAGCTTGTTCTCTCATCTGTTAATAAAAGTACTATTTTCTTGCCTTCAGATTAATCCCATTTACTGTTCAGGTTTTTATTGATCTCCTGGCTTATCTTAAATCTTTGATTTTTAAGCAGATGCAGGCTAGCCATACTTTTTTTTGATAGTCGGAAGGAAATGTCCATAGCCCTTACCGTTCTTCCCTTCCCATTTTTTCCCTTCATCATTTTTCCAAGGGTATGTGATACCCTCCTACTGTTTAGCACTTGGCTACTCAGGGTACCCCATTATGAGAACAATAGGCTAACCTTTTCCAGTCTACTTCAGAACATCTTTGCTCTGTACCCTGTCTCTGAGGATTTTGCCTTTGAATCATAATTAGTTTATTAATCTTCAGAGACTTACTACTTCTTATGAGCTGATGTATATGCATTTTAACAGGAGTCTTCTGGAGAAAAGACCTTAAGAGAATGAAAGCTGCTTATTTAGTGGAATTTACCCCACAGAAGGTAGTAAGCACATAGCCCCCGAAGTGTTTCTAATCAGAAAGTTAGAAGATTTCTGATCCCTTCCAATTCTGAAAAATTCATGAATGACTCTAATGGTGGGAGTTTGAAGCACTTTGGTAAGCCAGTTCCAGCGTCTTCACACACCTTCTGTTTGTGGCTCCCCTGCCTCCATTATATAGATGATTCTTTCCCAGTAGTTGCCACTAGCCTATCACTAAGTCTGTCTAAGAGCATTTTCTTGGCAGACCACCATTCTGCATGAAAGGAGAGTTTGGGATTGGGGAAGATTGATTGAACAGTTTATACAGCCAATGCATATTAATTGTGAGCTTTGTACCTTGACAATCATTATTTATACAATAAACAAAATCACATGGTTGCCAAGCAACACCTTTCCCTCATTCTTGACCCCAGTGGAGGTATGAGGTATTTAGTCTCTGGACTTAAGAAATCTTAAACTCTGCTCTGCTTGCAGACATGCTTTAGTGGCCCTGGCGGCAGCAGCCTCTTATTTCTGCCCTGTCCTTACCTCCCTTGGCTTGAATATTGCCTTCCATATCTCCATGAGCCCAGCAGCCTGGATATTCTTTCAGGATAACTAATGTCAGACTAAGTACTCTTCAGGCTCCTGTGGGGGTTCCCCTGTGCCCTAAGGCCTCACACCGAGAGCAGCTTCACCTAAACCTAATGTGGATGCACAAATAGTCTTCCTCCATAGGAGAGGCTTCTGTGGAATGAGCAACAGATCCTGGGTCTAATGTGAATAATAATATATTTATCTCATAACAAAATATGTCTTGTTGGAGAGTTTCACATTTGGGAATATGTTTTCTGTGTGTCTAGAAATTGGGATGATTTGGAGGCTATTTCTCTGCTAATAGTAAGGACTGTATTATTACTTATAGCAGTGGTCCCCAGCCTTTTTGGCACCAGGGACAAGTTTTGTGGAAGACAATTTTTCCATGAATGGAGATAGGATAGGGGATGGTTTCGGGATGAAACCTGTTCTGCCTCAGATCCTCGGGCATTAGTTAGATGGAGTGCACAACCTAGATCCCTCGCATGCACAGTTCACAATAGGATTCACTCTCCTATAAGAATCTGATGCTGCCACTGATGTGACAGGAGGTGGAGTTCAGGTAGTAATGCTCGCTCACCCGCCCTTCACCTCCTGCTGTGTGGCCCAGTTCCTAACAGGCCATGGACTGGTACCTGTCCATGTGCCCATGGCCCAAGGGGTTGTGGACATCTTCTTTTCAATTAAAAAAAAAAATTGTCCTTTTACTCTCATAAGAGAGTTCTTACTAAATTTACCTCCCTTTTCCTAGAGATTTTTTTCTCCTTCAGTTTTTTTAATTGAAAGGAAGAGCTTTTTATCGAGAAAAATCAGTACTTTTTAGGGTATTAAAATTGTTTTATGTTCATTCCCAGTCTTTCCTAAGGCTTTGTAATCATTTGTGGTCACTTCTAATATAGAAATAAATATTAGCATTTGCCTTTCACCTTTTACCTGAATTATAACCATTTAAATAGATATGATAGCTGTTTTCTTGAGCAGTCTTGGATTTTCTGGTTCTTCTTGAACCTGGGACTTAATAACACAATAGGCAAAGGAGAGACAAGGAGATAGATAGTGGAGTATAGTAACACCAAGTGACCAAGTAATAAAGGTGGCTGTATTTTTCTGCTTAAGGAATGAATGATGGGCATGTATACAACTATGACATTCAGTCATTTCTTCTTCTTAGAAGATAGTAAATATACAAGAGTGGTAAGCTGAGTGTGGTGACTCATGCCTGTAATCCAAGCACTTTGGGAGGCTGAGGCAGGAAGATCATTTGAGATCAGAAGTTCAGGACCAGCGTGACCAACATGGTCATTCCATCTCTATTAAAAATATAAAAATTTGCTGGGTATGATGGTGGGCACTTGTAATCCCAGCTATTCAGGAGGCTGCAGCAGGAGAATTGCTTAAACCTGGGAGGTGGAGGTTGCAGTGAGCTGAGATTGTGCCACTGTACTCCAGCCTGGGCAACAGAGCAAGACTCCATCTCAAAAAAAGTGGTGGGAAGGGATGCTGGTCGCTTTAACTGTCAGGTTGAGGGAGAGAATCACTTTAGATGAACTTGGAGAAAAGGTAAATGGATTTCCATTTTCTTCATTAAACATGTTCTCTTGTTTCCCCTCTGTCTCTCGCTGAATCTACCCTAGTTGATATATTTGCCTGTGCTCTAGTTTTGTTCTCCTAAGGGCTCTTCCATCCACTGTGGCATGAAGGCAAAAAGCCACAAAGACCTTTTCTTTGGCCATGTCATCTCTTCATTCCCTCTTGGCTTACACTGTATGTGTTTTATATTTGCAGGTCTGTGGCTGTCCTCTCTATTGGAAAGCCCCCATGTTCAGGGCTGCAGGAGGAGAGAAGACAGGATTTGTGGCAGCACAGTCATTCATTGCCATGTGGAGAAAGTAAGTATGTGAGCACAGTCACTCTGGGGCTAGGCAAAGAATTGTGTGACCCTCATGACATGCTCTATAAAGGTCACCTACTTTACTCATTTATTCATTTTCCCTTTGCCCTTTATATCAACAAGAAAAATTCAGTGATTTACAACCATTTATATCTACACACAAGTTCTTTGACACAAGCCTCTATCTTAACCTCTTTAAACAGTAAAGCAGATCTGCAGAAATCTTTCTTTAAAAACTATTTGATAATTTCTTAGTTTTACTTGGTTTTTCTTGTTTTTTGTTTTTGTTTTTGTTTTGAGATAGAATGTCATTCTTCTGCCCAGGCTAGTGTGCAGAGGCCCAGTCATAGCTCACTGCAGCTTCAAACTCCTGGGCTCAAGTGATCATCCCACCTCAACCTCCCAAGTAGCTGAGACACAGGCATGCACCACCACACCTGGCTAATTTTTTATATTTTATATAGAGACTGGATCTCACTCTGTTGCCCAGGCTGGTCACAATCTCCTGGCCTCAAGCAATCCTACCAGCTCGGCTTCCCAAAGTACTGAGCTTACAGGTGTGAACCTCCACACCCAGCCAATTTTGCTTGTTAAATTTGGGACTCAGGATTTGAATCTGGCAGCAGTGAAATAAAAGCAAATAAGAACTCTCCTTTAAGGGGGGCAAATCACATTTGTCACATGAGAATACAGTTTCATTCCCATATGATCCAATTTAGAATTATATCTAGTTGATTTATTAGAAATACTAAATTCTAATAGATTTTAATCATTACTTTTTGAAAGCTCCAGTTAACTAACCAAATGACTAGTATATTTATCAAGATATTCCTGGATTCTAACATTCTGACAAATTTTCTGGAATTCAAACGCAACATCTTTCTACTTTATCTCTTTTTTCTCCATTCTTTCTTCTTTAGGAGTTATTTCTTGTATATTTATACATCTTAGCTAAGTATCACAGCTTGCCCCTTCTGCCTCTTTTAGCTGATCAGCCCCTTCGTTATACATGTTCTTTTCGCCTTTTCTGAGCTAAATATGCTTCCTGGTAAACTACTGGGAAATGCTACTCACCTATTATTATTGTTGTTATTGTTTAACATCAACCTGTAATAGCAGATTGAGCAGACAGATTTTTTCTAATTTTTTCATTTCACCTAAAAGCCCTTAATAGGATAATGCTTGACAATATAGTAGGTAATTAATAAATGTATTCTTATTTTTAAAAAATCTAGCAGCAGGTCAAGTTCACCAAGTTTTCCATACATTACATTAGAACTAAAGAGTATATGTTGGTGGAGCATGTTCTTACTTACAAGTGGGAGCTGAACAATGAGACCCCATGGACACAGAAAGGGGAGCAACACACACTGGGGCCTGTCGAGGGGTGGATTGAGGGGAGAGGGAGTGTTGGGAAAAATAGCTAATGCATGCTGGGCTTAATACCTAGGTGATGGGTTGATAGGTGCAGCAAACCAGCATGTACATGTTTATATAACAGACCTGCACATCTTGCACATGTACCCTAGTACTTAAAATAAAAATTTAAAAAAATTTTTAAAATAGTATATGTTGGTGGATAAATCAGCAGCCACCACCGCAATAGCTGTATTCTTTTATTCAGATAAATTGTTTAAATTTTATCTGTAGGGAAGACATTTCTGCAAAAAGCAAAAAATGGGGGAAAGACATGAAGTACAAGTCTCCATTTTGGTTAACTGCAGGAAAATTGCTTGTGAAGTTCTATAGCATGAGCAACTATCCCTATCTTTTTTTCACCAAAAAAATTCTATGAATAGGTAAGTGTGTCTCTAAATTAAAGTGTTATTTTAGGGTCAGATATTAAAGTGGTTTGAGTGCCCTCTAGTGGGAACTCCTCTTTGAGCTCTTAAAATGTCTTTTAAAAGCCAGGGTGCTTTAAGGAAGCCCCGAGTGTGGCTATTTTGGGAGACTAAGCAGCTAAGCATGGTGGTTTGAGTTACCGCATTGACCTTGGAGAACACGTGTTTAGTTTTGTAATTTTTTTTTTTTTTTTTTTTTTACAAATTGTACCCTTTGCATAAAGCTACGTGGGCTCAAGTATAGTATATTAAAACTTTCAAATACAAAAAATCACTAAACAGGTAATGATACAGAATTAAAACATTTTAGTGTATACGTACATATGCTGACTTGCTCCAGTAGCTCTACATAATCTTAAAAAAATAAAGTCAAATAAAAAAGTCATAAGACTAGAGGGGGATAATTTCATGTCAGACTGCTCATGGGTTGGAGGCCTCAGTATCTCTCCTCCAAAGGGTTCTGTTCCACTTCCTTTCCCTGTGCCACTGCCCATTTCATGTCTATACTCTGACATATATTTTTCTTACAGTCAGGACATTTTTAAGGGAAAGACATCGCTCCATAGCATTTATTTTTGAGGTACTAGAGTATCAGCTTTTGGGCAGAACTCATCTCAAATGGAATCAATAATATTGCTTCAGTTTTATTATGCTTTACTTTCTTTTACCTTTTCACATCAATGTGTCATTTGTCCATTAACAAAACAATATTTTGTCTTAAAAGTTCTGAAAGATACTGGTTTAGAATAGCTATGTTTACCTTCATTCTTTAGCTTTCATGACTGTTATCATCTTTTCTCCTGCCATAGAGTTGACCAGCCAGTAACACTGGCAGAAAATTGTAATTCATCTTTTCTTTATATTTCATAGCAAAAGACCATTTCTGATTTGACTTTGTCCTCTCAGAGTAGCTCTCATCTGTCATGTCTCTGCTGTTTTTATATCTTACTGCTAGCTGTTCTTTGTTTTAAATATAAAAGTAATTCTTTTGAAAGATCTTACTGTTTTTCTATTGTGATCATCCCACCCACTTTCTAATCCTGAGAGGTGGCTCCTATTAATATCTATTGCATGAATCTCTTTCTGAAGCATGTATTTATTTAACTTCAGAGCCTTAAGCATGTTGAAGAATAGTAAAGAGAATAAGTATAAAAATCATACTGTAGCTCTAATAATCACAAATGAAGTATACATCTGTCTGATCAAAAACATTTTCTTATTTTTCTTCCTTAATCACTTATTGAATGCTACCTATATGCCAGGTATTGTGTCTGGCCTTGAGTGTGGTTAGGATACAAAGAAAATAAGACACAGTTTTATACCCTGTAAGAAGCTTACAGTCTATTGAAAGAGTTACACCAAGCCATGTGCACTGGCTTGCACCTGTAATCCTAGCTACTCAGGAGGCTAAGGTGGGAGGATCCCTTGAGCCCAGGAGTTTCAGGCTGCAGTGAGCTATGATCATGACACTGCACTGCAGCCTTGACAACAGAATGAAACCCTGTCTCCAAAAAATGAATAAAGGAAAAAAAAAAGACAAGGATGTGAAGATGGCCAAGAAGACACAGCCAGGAAGAGCCTCCCTTTCCTACCAAATATCGAAACCAAAGCATGGAGTAAACCAGCATACTTTGAACAGATCTTTTGAGACAGAGCACTGAGAGTCAGTGGAGAGATGATGCAGTCACTGGGGCAGAAGAGGGAGGAAACTGAGAACCCTGCATGGGCTCTGAATGGCTCCTAAGGAAGGGGTGAACGAAGTAACTGCAGAGCAGGCCACTCTCACTGCAAACCTCTGGGATCTTAGCTGCAGAAGATCCCACAGCCACCAGGGACATTTGAGTTGGCAGAGAAACTGCTTGGAGAGTTGGCAGAGACAGAGCTCAAGGCTATACAGAACCCACAGGGTTTTGCATGGGAACAGCTGCAACAAAACACAACTGTAGGCACCCATCCCCTAAGGCTCTCCATATTCCTCTAAGAGGCTCTAACCTTTGCTGACTGCCATACCTGGAGAGAGTAGGGCTGTCTTTTCCATAGGACCAGGGCACATCTGATCCGTGTACCGCCCCCTGTCCTCCAGCACCCTCCAAGGGTTCCTGTCTGGCTGCTCATAGGAGCAGGCACACAGCACAGCCTCCACTGCCCTGCCAGAGTGCTTTTGCCAGTGGCCCCCAATGGAGCACTTTTGCTGGTGGCCTAGGAGCACCTTGGCTCACCCAGCACAGCTGGCGTTCGACCTCAAGGAACCAGAGAACAAAACTATAGGTCCGGTCCCAGGCCCCCAGAGTTAGAGCACACAGCCCAGGAGTGCCAAGCTGAGACTTGTGGTTGGAACTCAAGTGGAGGAAGAGCCCTCACTCTCAGAGCACTGGGAAGAGTGAGATATGGGTTCATGGGGTGGCACAGGAACTGGGCCAAAGCCTCTTCCCAAGGGAGCCTGGCAGTCTGGAACACCTAATAGCCCAGTGATCTGGGTGCAGAAGTCTTGTGACAAACTAGCTGGTTGGGCCAAATTCTGGGCAGTCACCAGGAGACCCTGTCAAGGAAGCGCAAGCTGGGTAGTTCTCACTGCCATCTGCTGGACAAAAAGACCTAGGCTGTGGGTACTACACCAGCTGCACAGCCAAGGCAGCATTGCCCTGCCCAGGGATCCCTCACCTTTGACCTGCTGACTCTACAAACCACCCACAGGCATACCCCTAACCTACAGTGTATCTGGCAGTCCTTACTCTTAAACACCATCTACTGGGCTACAGCTTGAATTACACCACCAAAAAATTCCAGCATGAAATTGCCTGAGAAAACCCAGTACAGGATTCTAGCCACAAATAAAGATTCCATACAGGCCAGGTACAGTGACTCATACCTGTAATCCCAGCACTTTGGGATGCCAAGGCAGATGGATCACCTTAGGTCAGGAGTTCAAGACCAGCCTGGCCAACATGGTGAAACCCTGTCTTTATTAAAAATACAAAAAATTAGCCAGGAATGGTGGCGGGTGCCTGTAATCCCAGCTACTCCAGAGGCTGAGGCAGGAGAAGCATTTGAACCCGGGAAGCGGAGGTTGCAGTGAGCCGAGGTCATGCCATTGCACTCCAGCCTAGGCAACAAGGGAGCAACTCTTATCTCAAAAAAAAAATTTTTTTTTAAAGACAGAAAAGATCTCATACATGGCCCTCTGAAAGCATCCATAAATGAAGCCAATTGGCTACACTCAGCTTATACCACAGTCAAACCCTCAAGGGAAATAAAGAAAGTAAAAACAAAAAAGCTCTATCCAAAGGACAAAGGACAGCAACATCAAAAGAAAAAGGAACACCTGCCTTGACAGAAGAGAAAGAACTAGCACAAGAACTCTGAGAATTCTAAAAACCAGAATGTCTTTTTACCTCCAGATCTCACTAGCTCCCCAGCAATGGTTATTAACCAAATTGAAGTGGGTGAAATGACAGACAGAATTCAGAATCTGAATGGTAAGAAAGCTCAATGAAATACAGGCCGAAAGTTGAAACTCAATCCGAGGAAAACAGTAAAATGATCCAAGAGTTGAAAGATGACACAGCCATTTTAAGAAAGAACCAAACTGAACTTCTGGAATTGAAAAATTTATTATGGGGATTCCATAATACAACTAGAAACATTAATAACAGAACAGACCAATCTGAAGAATTAATTTCAGAGCTCAGAGACTGCTCCTTTGAATCAAAGAATTTCAAAAATGAATAAAACCTCTCAGAAATATGGGATTATGTAAAGAGACTAAATCTGTAGCTCACTGGCATTCCTGAGAGAGAAGAAGAGAGAGTACGCAACTTGGAAAACATACGAGGATATAGTCCACAGAAATTTTGTCAGTCTCGCTAGAGAGGTGGACATGGCTGAACTCCATGGAGCAGTTTGGAGATTTCTCAAAGAACTAAGAGTTTACCATTCAATCCAATCGTTCCATTACTGGGTATATACACAAAGAAAAATAAGTCATTCTACCAAAAGGACTTATGCACCCATATGTTTATTGAAGCACTGTTCACAATTGCAAAGACATGGAATCAACCTACGTGCCCATTAATGGTGGACTGGATAAAGAAAATGTGGTACAGGTACACCATGGACTACTATGCAGCCATAAGAAAGAATGAAATTATGTTCTTTGCAGCAACATGGATACAGCTGGAGACCATGCAGAAACAGAAAACCAAATACCACATGTTCTCACAAGTGGGAGCTAAACGTCAAGTATACATGGACATAAAGATGAGAACAACAGACACTGGGGGATATGAGAAAGGGTAGGGATGGAGGGAGCAAGGGCTGAAAAACTACCTATTGGTACTATGCTCACTACCTGAGAGATGGATTCATTCATACTCTAGACCTCAACATCATTCAGTAAACATTTGAAACAAACTGTTACATGTACCTCTGAACCTATAATAAAAGTTGAAAAAAGTTATTCCAGTAAGATGATGCTACCGTGGAACAGCCATGACAGAAATAATAAGCACATGGAAGGACACAGGCGGCCAGTGAGATTTCCTGGAAAGTGAAGTAAGGGAAAAGGGTATTGTGGTAAGGACGGTATCATATACAAATGCCTGGTGTGAGAGGGTATGGAACATTTGTGCAACCACAAGTACAGGAATGATAAGGAGACATGAGCAGGTAGGATCAGATTCTGAAGGCCATTCTATGTCAAATCAAGAAGCTAGGACTTTAGGCCAGGTGCGGTGGCTCACGCCTATAATCCTAGCACTTTGGGAGGCCAAGGCAGGTGATCACAAGGTCAGGAGATCGAGAACATCCTGGCCAACATGGTGAAACCCCATCTCTACTAAAAATACAAAACTTAGCTGGACATGGTGGCACGCACCTATGGTTCCAGCTACTCTGGAGTCCGAGACAGGAAATCACTTGAACCTGGGAGGCAGAGGTTGCAGTGAGCTGAGATGGTGCCACTGCACTCCAGCCTGGACAACAAGAGCAAAACTCCATCTCAGAAAAAAAAAAAAAAAAGCTGGGACTTTAGCCTACTTCACAGAAGAATTTTAACTTGGACAGTGGCATGATCAAATGTGTTATTCAGAAATACCAAGCTAGAAACAAGAGCCTAAGCAGTGGGAGACAGAAAGAGGCAAATTTGGTAGAAATGAAACAACATGGTAGTTGACAGACGTGGTGGTAAAAGTAAGGGAAGAATTCATGATGACTTGCAAGTTTCTAGCTTGAACCATTGGGTGCTTGGAATGCCAGATGAGGTTACTGGAGTCCTGAGGAAGGTTTCCTGAAAATATTTCAGATAGCTGTTCCTTCCTTTCTATTTCCATTGTACCGTCAAGCCTTATTACCTCATGCTCAGACCACTGGAAGGAAAGAGGGTCTAATAGGCTTCAGTATTCAACCAACCTTATATCATAGACAGTTCATTATTCTAAAACATCCTTTGATTGTATAATTTCCTTACTTGATTCTTGATCTACGTGGCCTTCAGATCAAACTGAAATTACCAACTATTGATGCTGTCGTCAATTTGTTCCGAGGAGCTAATCTTCCTAACCATTGTTTCTTTTATAGGTTGCTGAATAACCATCATGATGATGCCTCTAAATTCATCTGTCTTCTAGCAAAGCCCAACTGCAGCTCTCTAGAACAGGAGGATTTCATCCCTCTACTTCAGGTAATTTTCATTTCCTTTTGAAAATGGGTTCTAATTTTGGAGTTTCAGCAGTTTTTTTTTTTTTATTTGCAACTATCACGTCAGTTTCGCTACGTAAATCTAGAGATCAGATTTATAGAAGAGTGGTTTTCAAACTTGTTTTAGCAGTAAGATCCTCTCATTAAATGAAATCTAAAACAGAACCCAAAGTAGTAGAAGACAGATAAAACAGGGCTACTCCCACTGAAGCAGAGGAGAGGGGCTACACAGCCTCCCCCTTGCCCACCCACAGGAATCACTAAAGTGCCTTCTGAAATGTTAAATGCAAGAAGCTAACTTCTCTGTTAGGATAGAACATAGCTAATAACCTGGTGGAAAGAAAGAAAAGGCCATGATGTTACCAGAATCAGTCTTATGAATGCTGGGGTCTTCACTCACTGCCTCTTGACTCTTTATTTAGGTACAGTTTTTAAATGCTTGGTTTTCTGATTCTTCATCCCAACATATATTTGAAACAGAAAATTAGAATGGGAGAAGAGAGAGAGGATAACTAGAATCAAGTGCACAGAGGTCTGCAAAGACATTTGCTACCAGACTGCAAAGGTAGTCAGGAGAGTAAGAAACACTAAGGGAAAAAAAAGACACAAAAGCTCTAAATGTACTCTAGTCTGGGAGTACTTTAGGATAATGGCAGTAGTCCCAATCCCATTACCAGATTTCAACGGAGATTAGTAATTTATTTTAGTAGCATAGACTCTATATTACTTGTCTAGAAAACTCACTTACAGGGAGCAGCTTTCACTGATGGAACCAGGTAAATGAAACAATGGCACTGTACTTCTCATTTTTCCTTTTCTATGTGTGAAATTTAAACTCTGTGTATTGTGTACCCATATATTATACATGTAAAAAAGGGTAAGTCTCAGACCTGAATACGCCTCAGATCTATCAGAAGTATAAGTTTCTGGATTTGAATTTCTGACTTTAGCCCTCATTTACCAGGTTGGTGGTTATTTTTAAACTAGACCTTCATGAGGTTTCTCAGCCTAGAGCTATGCCACAGTTCTGAGGTCTTACATGGTACCAAAGCATTAGAGTTGGGAGTTACTGCTGAGACATCTGCCATCCCTGGCTAGAAGATTCCCTTCAGATCCAGAGGTCTTTAGTGCTTTTGTGCCATGTGTCAAGCCCCAGAACCTTTGGTGAAGATGCCCATGGCCCATCTGCCTGGATGCACATATAGCTGTTTTCTTTTGAGGTTTTAGCTGCCTTTGTAGGGGTGTTGCCGGGCACCAGGATCCCTTTGCTCCTGTTACCCACAGACTTCTCTTTCTTTTTCCTGAGGCTAAGAGATCTTCTACTCTGGAGAAGTCTCTTCCTGCCATGTTCCTTTATGCTTCTCTGTCTCTGCCTTCAATTCTCCTTCCTTGTATTGTCTGCTTTCCTTCCAAGTAGGAGTGAGCTCCCTATTCACTACTTCAGGGCAGAGAAGAGAAGTGACTTCAGAATCTTAATGGCTTTCATGGCACTGTGTGCATTGTAGCCTTGTCCACTACATTTGGCCTAGTTGACCTTTGTTAAGGTTTTAGCAAGAAAGAGATGTCCAACAGAAAGAGCCCACTTGGGGAGTGTTTCTGTCTAGGCCTTCCCAAGGGAATCAGTTACATGTCAGTATTGGACCTGTTTCTACTATACAATTCTTCATAGCCTGAGATATTACTTGTTTAATATTCTTATTTTCATATCTAAATATTTGGTTTTTCTTTTTTTTTTTTTTTTTTTTTTTTTTGAGATGGAGTCTCACTCTGTTGCCAGGCTGGAGTGCAGTGACATGATCTTGGCTCACTGCAACCTCCACCTCCCGGGTTCAAGCGATTCCCCTGCCTCAGCCTCCCAAGTAGCTGAGACTACAGGCTTACATCACCACGCCCAGCTAATTTTTGTATTTTTAGTAGAGACGGGGTTTCACCATGTTAGCCAGGATGGTCTCAATCTCTTGACCTCATGATCCACCCACCTTGGTCTCCCAAAGTGCTGGGATTACAGGCATGAGCCACTGCACCCAGCCATAATATTTGGTTTTTCTAAGCAGATCACAAATTCTTTGAAGTTAAGATCAGCTTTTCCTTCCTGTCGAATGTGCATCATTGTTTTAGGTGTTACAGTAAATCCTTGTTAGCTCTTAGTATGGATACCTAAAGAAAGGCATAAAATATATGGAAATAGTTGAGGTTTTTTTAAGTTGTATTCATGGCTGCCTGATTTTTTTTTTTAAAGATTTTTGCTTAAATATACTCACACAAAATACCCAAATCACATGTGCACTAGTGGATGAATTTTCACAGTGTAGGCATATCCATATAACTAGCACACAGATCCAGAAACGGTGTTACTAGCACCTGCAAAGCCCCTCTTGCTGCATCCCAGTCACTGCCACCCAACGATAACCACTGCCCCGAGCAAAACCACCATAGGGCATAGATTTTTAATTATAGTAACAATTTTCCGTGCTTAAAATGTGAAGTTTGGTTCTGATTTTATTTTATGTTCAGGGCTTTTGGGCTTGTCTAATTTACATTATGGTTTTGATTATCCTTAGGCTCATCTGCTACATGGTTTTGTTCCCCTCAAAAAAATACTCATGAGAGTGAAGATTCTTAATAGTTTTTGGTGTTTAATTAATACCTAATAAATATCCAACGTGAAATATTCCTACCTAAGTTTTGTGAAATCTCAAATCTTCAATATTTGAACTACATTGTAATAAAACACTAAGTTTTATTACCAGTTCTCTATCTACTCCCCATCTTCCCTCTCTAAGTCCATTCTTGGGGGCTCTCTTGCTGCCTAACATCTGGTTGGATCTGGGCAATGGGAAGCATTGCCAGTAAATGGGAGGACAGAGGAGAGAGAAGCTGGCATTTCTTCCCTGCTCTCTGCTTCAGCACAGTAACTGTATCTCTCTGTAATAAAGCTTCTGCTAGACAGTCCATGGTTCTAGTGCCTACTAGGCTCTCCTTTTGTTCCTTTGGCCTTCAGGACTGTAACAGTATCCTCCTGTCAGTAGTCTCTGGGTGCCTCATTATTGCCTTGTTTTCTCCCTTCATCCTACCCACAACTCTACACATAATCTTTTCATGAAAGCTTTATACAGTGAATTCTTTTTCCTGTGGGGACTCTATCCTGACTGATGAAAATTCTGAGTTTTATCAGAGCTTTAATAAAAGCTTTGACAGGAATGTAAATTAAATTTATACTAAGAAGATTAGAAACAGACAACAACAAAACCATAATTATGAGTTAATGGACATTTATACTTCCCTTAAATATAAGGAGAAATCTTATTTAAGAAGTGGACTTCTGGAGTATTCTAGTAAAAGGGACAACTAAGTAGACACATTATCCTCCCATTCTTTCCCAAACCCTTCTGAAGTTAAAAGTATAGAAATTAAAAAGGAATAAACCCATGGAAGCCAATGGAATGGTAGAGAAAATTGGTGTATAAGAAATCTCAACATATTTCTTGAAGATAGAACATGACCACATGTCCTTTGCAGGGCTGTGGATGGAGCTGGAGGCCATTATCCTTAGCAAACTAATGCAGGAACAGAAAACCAAACACCACATATTCTCATTTGTAAGTGGGAGCTGAATGGTGAGAACTTATGAACACAAACAAGGAAACAACAGACACTGCAGTCTACTCGAGGGTGGAGGGTGGGAGGAGGGAGAGGAGCAGAAAAGATAACTATTGGGTACTGGGCTTGATACCTGTACCTGTGGTGAAATAATCTGTACAGCAAAGCCCCCTGACATGAATTTACCTATGTAACAAACCTTCACATTTACTCCCAAACCTAAAAGAAAAGTTTTAAAAAGATTCTGTGATCTTAAAATTGTAAATAAATAGTTCAATAGTAACTGGATTTATATGGACCAAAAAAAAAAAAGAAAAAATGTAAGTGACCAGAAGTAGGCTAAGGAAACCACAACCTAGAATGAGGAGCTGTGTGTGGTCTGCAGTGGAGAAGTGAGTGCCTGTGCTCATCAAGGACCAGAGCAGTTGTAAACTCAGGGTTGGTTGACCCAGTGAGAGATCCTGGAAATGGGGATTCATTGAAGGTTGGTATATACAACAATCACTAGTTGACTCCTTTCCTGGTTCACAAATGTAAAGTGCAGTCTGGCATTTATTCACAAGCATAAACATGTAACAAGACAATAAAGCATGCTAAGGCTTCTAATGTGACAGCCACAGATTAAAGCTGTCCTTATTTCTCTTTATTTTGGCAGTTGGGGATCTAGGGAGGTCTCACCAGTTTACTCTAAAGTACTGCCTGTCAGCACACCCACCCTAAATGCACAGAACCCTGAGGCAGATTTGGCACTCAAGAAAGACACCTGTTGAAAAATAGACCTACTTATATTTCTGCAGAGGAAAATTGTATCAACTACCTTGTCCTTCTTAAATATGAATGGACAAATCATATGAGGAAAACGATAATCATAAAAGAAAAATAAAGGTTAAAAAAGCACATACACAGAAAAAGTAGCCCAGAAAAGAAAAAACGAATTCAGGAAACAGAAGAGATGAGAATTTCTTTTCTTTTTTTTTTTTTCTTTTCTTTTTTTTTTTGGAATAAACATGGTGTTGTATTTTCTAGATTATAAAGTGAACAAGTATTTAAATACCATTATTTCTTTACCCAATGCTTTTGATTTCTAAGCACTTTTATTTTAAAATGTGAATTATGGCTGGGCATGGTGGCTCACGCCTGTGATCTCAGCACTTTGGGAGGCCGAGGCGGGCAGATCACAAGGTCAGGAGATAGAGACCATCCTGGCCAACATGGTAAAACCCTGTCTCTACTAAAATACAAAAAATTAGCAGGGCATGGTGGCGTGCGCCTGTAGTCCCAGCTACTTGGGAGGCAGAGGCAGGGGAATCACCTGAACCCAGGAGGCAGAGGTTGCAGTGAGCCGAGATTGTGCCACTGCATTCAATCCTAGCGACAGACTGAGACTCCATCTCAAAAAAAAAAAAAAAATGTGAATTATACAATACCCCTACACACCTACACACACACACCTCCCTATAAGCACATTAAATACTACTTTGCCATGACAGCTCAGCATACTTCACAATTCTTAACACTATTCTATGTGGAATACAAAATGCCTTTTTATCTGAATTAACATGCATTTAAAAAATTAGTATATGTGAAAATAAAGGAATTATAAGTCAGTAGGAAAGATGTTAAGATAGAAGGATCACCAGTCAGCTAGCTCAGTAGATAATGTCTGCATTTATTTTCTACCTTTATAAAACAAGAACCTGCTAAGAGTCTTAGGTAAGTGGTAAAGTCACATATTTTTGCCCTGATGCCATTAATCACAGTGCCATGAGATAACTGCTATTTGTTTAGTCTCAATTTCCCATTTGCAAGGAAACACATTAATTCAGTTTTCTACTCACTATACAGTTAGGTTGTAGGGATATAGATATCTCATTTGAGTTATCTGAGTTTTTTTATCTTTATATCTAAAAATCTAATCTGAAAATAGTAAAAGCAGAAAACACTGATTTAAAACCTTAAATGCTACTGCTCAGTGTATGTAATAAAAGTTAATGTTTATAAACATTTCAGTATTTTAAAGTGTATTTCTTTAACTTCAAGAATCTTGAATGTCCTTGCTAGAAGGCTTTTTTCCTCAAAGATTCCATTTAGGCTTACTTTGGTGTTCAGGATCTCCAATTATAAATGTAGAGGAGATGGGTATGCAAGATAAAATTTAAAAGTCAGTCATACTTTCTATCAAGGTACATAAAGATAAACATGAAGTACAAATGGATCACAGACCTGAGTCTGTTGGGTTGGTGAAAGGAATCAACACCTTTACATTGCTCAATATTTTGATCAACTGTAAGAATTTAATTGCTACCTCAGGTCCACAGGCAGGACTTCTTCCAACCCTCTTATCTGCTGTTGCTTTCTGAGGTGCCACAATACAAATGCTTAAGGCATGAAGTGTAAATGTGAAGACACAAGCTCTTTCTGGATACAGAAACCAATTTAGTTTGGAGAGTACAGGTCCTGCCAGGCCTCATTCTCTGCATTCACTGACCATGCTGCTCAAATCTTCACAGAGCGGGTCTTTCTCTGCAGTACTATAATCACATGAGCCAACTACTGTATTTAACATCTCCCTGCCAATGGGCAAAGTACTTGATACAGAGGTTGTTCATAAGGAGCTTACTAACTGTGGTTTGCACTCTAAAAATCTGGAGCAACTTAGTGAAATACCATTACTTGGGAAATCATCTTTATAGAATGTAGTGATGAGAATTTTTAAAAACCAAATTACACATACTGATATAAATGATTGGGGAGAAGAAGCAAATCTGTACAGAAGAATTACAAACAGTTTAGTAGACACTGCAGTCTTAAAGAGGGGAGCATAAATCACCATTCCTTAAGAGTGGGCTGTGCATAGTGATTTCAGGAGTAACTTTACAGTGGAGGAACCTGACAGATACTACCTCAGCCTGATGATCAAGGCCAACATCAGCAGTCATCAATCATATTGATAGTATGTACCTTTGACAAGATATGGTGCAAAGGGCATGTTACTTCTGTGGTCTTTCTCCCAAAAATCCATAAACCCAGTCTAATCATGAGGAAAACATCAGGCAGTTTCCAGTAATGGAACATCCTACACAATACCTTACCAGTATTCACCAGAACTGTCAAGGTCATCAAAAGTAAGGAAAGTCTAAGAAACTGTCACAGCCAAAAGGAGTCTAAGGAGTCATAACTAAATAGAATGTGATGTCCTGGATAGAACACTGGAACAGAAAGAAGACATCAGGTAAAAATTAAGGAAATATAAATAAAGTATGGACTTTAATGTGTTGATATTGGCTTATTAATTTTAACAAATGGACCATATAGTAAATGTAAGATGTTAATAATAGGGAAAACTGGGTACAGGGTATATGGGAACTCTCAGTGCTATTTTCTCAATTTTTTTTTTAAAAAACCTAAAACTATTCTGAAAAAAACAGTCTTTAAAAAATAAGTACTATATTAAGAAAGGTTATATAAAATAAGAACTGGGCATGGTGGCTCATGCCTGTAATCCTAGCACTTTGGGAGCCCAAGCGGGTGGATTGCCTGAGGTCAGGAGTTCCAGACCAGCCTGACCAATGTGGTGAAATGCAGTCTCTACTAAAAATGGAAAAATTAGCCAGGCGTGGTAGCAGGCTCCTATAATCCTGGCTACTCAGGAGGCTGAGGTATGAGAATCACTTGAACCTGGGAGGTGGAGGGTGTAGTGAGCTGAGAGCACGCCACTGCACTCCCACCTGGGCAACAGAGCGAGACTCTCTCAAAAAAAAACCCATAAAAGAAAAATAACCTTTATCTTATACCATATATAAAAATCAACTGAAAATGGATTAAAGACTTAAATGTAAGACCTGAAACTGTAAAGAAAACATAGGGGTAATGCTGAATGACACTGGTCTTGGCATTGATTTTTTTGGATATGAACCCAAAAGCACAGGCAATAAAAGAAAAAAAAGATAAATGGAATTACATCAAAGTAAAAAGCTTCTGCACAATCAAGAAAATAACGGAGTAAAAAGAAAACCTACAGAATGGTAGAAAATATTGGCAAACCATATATCTGGTAAAATGTCAATATCCAAAATTTGTAAGGAACTCAGAACAACTCAATAGCAAGAAAATAACCTTATTTAAAAATGGGCAAAGGCAACAAGTATGTGAAAAAATGCTCGGCATCACGAATCACCAGAGAAATGCAAATTAAAGCCACAAAGTGATATCATCTCACCCCTCCCCCAATTAAAATGGCTTGTATCAAAAAGGCAATAACATGCTGGTGAGGATGCAGAGAAAGGGGACCCCCCCCCCCATATATCATTGGTGGGAATGTAAATTAATACCTATGGAAAACAGTATGAATGTTCCTCAAAAAACTAGAAATAGAATTTCCATATGATCCAGAAATATCCAAAAGAAAGGAAATTAGTATATCTGCACTCTGTGTTTGTCGCAGCACTATTCACAATACCCCAAATATGGAATCACCCTAAGTGCCAATCAATGAATGAAGAAAATATGGTATATATATGCAATGGAACATTATTCAGTCATAAAAAACAAAGAATTAAATCCTGTCATTTGCAGCAATATGGATGGAACTGGAGGCCATTATGTTAAATGGAATAAGCCAAATACAGAAACACAAATATCACATGTTCTCATTCATGTGCAGGAGCTTAAAAGGTGGATCTTGTGAAGATAGAGGGTAGATTGATGATTACCAGAGATCAGGAAGGGGAAAGAGGAGGGAGAAGACAAAGGGAAAGAGAATATAAATGTATTTATTGCCACTAAACTGTACACTTAAAATGGTAAAGATAGTAAATTTTATATTTATATTTTACCTCAATACATTTTTTTAAATGGCAAAGAATCTGAATAGACATTGCATAAAAGGAGACAAGTGATGGCCAATAGGTATATGAAAAAATGCTCAAAATAACTGATTATCAGAGAAAAATAAATTAAAACCCCAGTGAAATATCATGTCACACCTGTTAGAATGGTTATCAAAAAGATGAAAGATAAGAAGTGTTGGAGAGGATGTAAAGAAAAGGGAATCCTTGCACACTGATGGTGAGAATGTAAATTGGTATAGCCGTTAAGGAAAAAAGTTTGGAGGTTCCTCAAAAAATCAAAAATAGAACTACCATATGATACTACAATCCTACTACTGGGTGTATATCCAAAGGAAATGAAATCAGTATGTTGAACAGATATCTACACTCACAGGTTTGTTGCAACATTATTCACAATAGCAAAGATACAGAATCAACCTAAGTATCAGTGAATGGAGGTATAATGAAAATGTAAACTAGGTACTGAAGGAACAGAGCTCAAAATAATAAGAACCATGTATGATAAACATCATACTGAATGAGCAACTACAATGGTATTGGAAGTTCCAACCAGACAGTTAGCCAAGAGAAAGAAAGGGCATCCAAATAGGAAGAGAGGAAGTCAAACTACCCGTCTGGGGACAACATGATCCTGTATCTAGAAAACCCTGTAATCTCAGCCCAAAAGTTTCTGAAGCTGATAAACAACTTCAGCAAAGTCTCAGGATACCTAATCAGTGTTCAGAAATCACTAGCATCCCTATACAACAAAAACAAGCCAAGAGCCAAATCAGGAACAAACTCCCATTCACAATTGCCACAAAAAGAATAAAATACGTAGGAATACAAATAACTAGGGAAGTGAAAGATCTCTATGAGGAGAACTACCAACCAATGCTCAAAGAAATCAGAGATGACACAAACAAATGGAAAAACATTCCATGCTCATGGATAGCAAGAATTAATATTGTTAAAATGGCCATATTGTCCAAAGCAATTTATAGATTCAGTGCTGTGCCTGTTAAATTACCATTGACATTCTTTACAGAAATAGGAAATAAACTACTTTAAAATTCATATGGAACCAAAAAGAGCACAAATAGCCAAGGCAATCCTAAGCAAAAAGAACAAATCTGGAGGCATCATGCTACCCAACTTCAAACTATGCTACAAGACTACACAGGATTGTACTGGTACAAAAACAGATACATAGACCAATGAAACAGAATAGAGAACACAGAAATAAGACTGCATGCCTATAACTGTCTGATCTTTGACAAACCTGACAAAAGCAATTGGGAAAGGATTTCCTATTCAATAAATGGTGCTGGGATAACTGGCTAGCCACATGCAGAAGATTAAAACTGGATGCCTTGCTTATACTATATACAAAGATTAACTCAAGATGGATTAAAACTTAAATGTAAAACCCAAAACTATAAAAACCCTGGAAGACAATCTAGGCAATATCATTTAGGATATAGGCACAGGCAAAGCTTTCATGACGAAGATGCCAAGAGCAATTGCAACAAGAGCAAAACTTGAAAAATAGGAGCCAATTAAATTAAAGAGCATCTGCACAGCAAAAGAAACTATCAGCAGAGTAAACAGACAACCTACAGAATGGGAGAAAATTTTACAAACTATGCATCTGACAAAGGTCTAATATCCAGTGTCCATAAGGAACTTAAATATATTTACAAGAAAAAAAAAACCCATAAAAAAGTGAGCAAAAGATATGAATGAAAACTTTCCAAAAGAAGACATACATGTGGCCAACAATCATATGAATATATATATATATATATATATATATATATCACTGATTATTGGAGAAATTCAAGTCAAAATCTCAATGAGATACCATCTCACACCAGTCAGAAGTCTATTAGTAAAAAGTCAAAAAATAAAAGATACTAGCAAGGTTGTGAACAAAAAGGAATGCTTATACATTGTTGGTGGGAGTATAAATTATTCAAGCATTATGGAAGACAGTGTGGCAATTCCTCAAAGACCTAAAGACAGAAATACCATTTGACCCAGCAGTCTCATTACTGGGTATGTATATAAAGGAATATAAATCATTCTCTTATGAAGAAACATGCCATGTATATTCATTGCAACACTGTTCACAATAGCAAAGACATGGAGTCAACCTAAATGCCCATCAATGATAGACTGGATAAAGAAAGTGTAATACAAATAGCCCCCCGTGGAATACTATGCAGCCATAAAAAAGAATGAAATCATGCCGTTTGCAGGTACATGGATGGAGGTGGAGGCCGTTACCTTTAGCAAACCTAACAGAAAACCAAATACCACATGTTCTCACTTATAAGTGGGAGCTACATGATGAGAACACATGAACACATAGAGGAAAGCAAGCAGACACTGGGGCCTGTTGAAGGTTGTGGGGGGTAGGAGGAGGGAGAGGATCAGGAAAAATAACTAATGGGTAATGAACTTAATACCTGGGTGATAAAATAATCTGTACAACCAAACCTTCATGACGCAAGATTACCTATGTAACAAATCAGCACATGAGCCCCAGAACTTAAAACTTAAAAAAAAAAAAGAAAATATGGTGTGTGTCTATATATATGTGTGTGTGTGTGTATATAAATATATATATACACAATGAAATACTATTCAGCTTTCAACAAAGAAGGAAATTCTATTATTTGCAACAACATGGATGAATTTGCAGGGCATTATGTTAAGTGAAGTAAGCCAGGCACAGAAAGACAAATACTATGTGATCTCACTTATATGTAAATCTAAAAATGGTTAACTCATAGAAGTGAAGAATAGAATGGTAATTCCCAAGTGATACGGTTTAGCTCTGTGTTCTCACCCAAATCTTATGTTGAATTGTAATTCCCAGTGTTGGAGGTGGGCCTGGTGGGAAGTGATGGGATTATAGGGGTGGTTTTTGATGGCTTAGCACCATCCCCCTAGTGCTGTCTCATGATACAGTTATCAGGATATCTAGTTGCTTGAAAGTGTGTGGCACCTCCCCCTTGCTCTCTGACTCTCTCCTGCTCACCATATGAAGATGCGCTTACTTCCCCCTCACCTTTCGCCATTATTGTAAGTTTCCTGAGGCTTCCCCAGGCTTGCCTCCTGTACAGTCTGCAGAATTGTGAGTCAATTAAACCTGTTTTCTTCATAAATTACCCAGTCTCAGGTAGTTCTTTATAGCAGTGTGAGAACGGACTAATAACCAAGGTTGGGAGGATGTTGATCAAAGGATACAAAATGTCAGCTAAATAGGAATAATTTCAAGAGATCTGTTACACAACAAGGTTACTATTGTTAATAACAATGTGTCATATTCTTAAAAATTGCTAAGACAGTGTATTTTGCTTTTTCACTACAAAAAAAATGAGATAATACATGTTAATAACTCAATTTAGCCATTCCACAATAAATACATATTTTGAAACAATGCATTGTATATGATAAACATGTACAGTTTTATTTTTCAATTTAAATAAATGTAAAAAAGAACAAAACCAAGAATAAACTCTATGAAAACAGAATGCTGACACAAGAAAAAGCTGTTAAAATTTTAAAATGTAAGTACCAAAAGTTCAGCATAAAACCTGGAAACTAAAGTTGAGGATATCTCCCAGAGAGAAAGAAAGAGAGAAAAAGAAAAGGGACATAGAAGACCACTTCAGAAATTTTAACCTCTAACTAACTGGAGTCTGGGGAAGAAAGAAGGGGAAAAGTGGAGAGAAAAAAAACCATAGAATAAAATAATACAGATCATTTTCCAGAGCTAAAAGATATAAGTATTTGGTTAAAAAGAACAACTGAGGCCAGGCACAGTGGCTCATTCCTGTAATCCCAGAACTTTGGAAGGCCAAGGTGAGCGAATCACTTGAGGTCAGGAGTTTGAGACCAGCCTGGCCAACATGGTGAAACCCCATATCTACTAAAAGTACAAAAATTAGCCAAGTATGGTGGTGTGCACCTATAATCCCAGCTACTTGGGAGGCTGAGGCAGAAGAATTGCTTGAACCTGGGAGGCAGAGGTTGCAGTGAGCTGAGATCGTGCCACTGCACGCCAGCCTGGGTGACAGAGCGAAACTCTGTCTCAAAAAACAAAAAGCCACTGAGTGCCAACAATTATGAATTTTTTAAGACACATGCATAAACATGTCCTTGAAGTTTTAGAAAAATGTAGCTGAAGAGACTAGGATGGTGTTAGAGACTCATTGGCAACCTTCAGGAAATGGATTTGATCTTAGATTTCTGTATCTTGCCAACCTACTAATTAGGAATGAGGTTCACGTCAACATGATTCCTAGACATTCATGGACTTCAGAAAATGTATCTCCTTTATCAGTTACCTCTTTATTTCTTAGACAGTTACTTGCATATATACTGCAGCAAAGTAAGTAAACCAAGAAGGAGGAATGTGTAAGATCTAGGACACGGTGGATTCAATCCAGAGAAGCAATCAAGGGCAGTGTCAGGATAGTAACTGAAGAGCTGCCAGTTCAGAAGAGAGAAGGTGGTAAGATTTCTCCAAGCAGGTCTTCTCGTGTTGGGGGAGGAGGGAGGCAAGGAGCAACTCCGTGCAATACAGTTATATTTGAGAATAAGGAAACAAGCTACTCAGGGCTATGATGAAGGCACAGCATTCTGTATCAGTAAGTTAAAGAAAAACAATTAGAAACTCCAGGAAAAATGAAAAACCTCTATAAGTTAGCCACGATCTAAACAAGAAGCAAACTAAAACAGCGTGATTATGAACAGCTGATGCAGTTAGAAAAGACAGTTTAACCTCAATGCCAGAAACAATTTTTAAACATTCCAAGAGCCTGATGCTGGACCTGTACACAATGAAATACATTCCTCATAGATTGCCTGACCTAACGTTCAACCCTATTTGTATAGTCAAAATATCATAAAAACAGTTTATAGCATCTAAAATCACTGTATGGATAATCTATAGAAAATTTTATTGTGGTTGTAGAACAGTATGAAAAAAACCTGCGCAACATAGAAGTCAAAATATTGCCAATAAAATGTGAGGGGAAAAGAGAGGGAGGAGAAGAGAAAATAGGGATGGGGTACTATTATCCTATGTAAAAGGAAAGTAAGGAACTAAGATGAAAGGAATGAAAATTAGATGGATAGCTGGGCACAGTGGCTCACGCCTGTAATGCCAGCACTTGGGAGGCCGAGGCGGGTGAATCACGGGGTCAGGAGATCAGGAGCATCCTGGCCAACGTGGTGAAACACTGTCTCTACTAAAAATATGAAAATTAGCTAGGCATGGTCATGCGTGCCTGTAATCCCAGCTACTCAGGAGGCTCAGGCAGGAGAATCACTTGTGGGCTGGGATCATGCCACTGCACTCCAGCCTGGGGACAGAGTGAAATGAAAGAAAGGAAGAGGAGGAAGAGGAAGGAAGAAGGAAGGAAAGAGGGAAGGAAGGAAGGAGGGAAGGAAGGAGAGAAACAAAAGAAAGAAAGATAATTAGATGGATAAATGTTTTACAGCTTACAAAGATAATCAACAGAAGAACTGAACATCATAACCTCAAATATTGGGATAGGGGAGTAAAGTAGGGCAGTGTAAATGAGCTAAATCCACATATTTCCTAGCAAAGAATCAGTATTTTCTAAAGTTGATAAAGTAATAAAGTAATTATAATATAGTTAAATACATGTTTAATTATAGAGGTAACCAGCAAAAGACCTAACAGTGTAAATGATTAGAAAGAAATGAGGCTAAAGATAGAAGGGTGGGGTAGGTTGGTAGAATGTTTATTTATATATATAGTGCTTATATTATGCCTTGATTTTATACTATGTGTGTATATATAAATTTTTTAAGTTTTTATTATGGAGAACTTTGAAATGCGTACATCCTGGTATAGCAAAGCCCCATGTACCCCTCTCCTAGTCCCAGTAATGATCAGAAATTAAGAAGGCAGAGAATATAAAACCAATAACACTTTTAATAAATTGAAATTTTGGTTATAGGAAATTATTAACAAAATGAACAAACAACTGATTAAGAAAAAAAGAGAGAATACGCTAATATACAAAATAAGAAATAACAGGAGGCTCTCACTCTGTTTTCCAGGCTGGAGTGTAGTGGCAGTTACAGCTCAATGCAGCCTCAACTATGTGGGCTCAAGCAATTCTCCCACTTTAGCCTCCCAGGTAGCTGGGACAACAGATGTGCACCACCACCCCCAGCTAATTTTTAAATTATTTATAGAGACAGGGTCTTGCTATGTTGCCCAGGGTGGTCTTGAACTCCTGGGCTCAAGTGACTCTCCCACTTTGGCCTCACGAAGTGCTGGAATTACAGGTGAATCACCGCACACAGCCAGAAGAAACTTTTTAAAAATCATAAAAGGCTACTTGGCAGACATCTAGGAAAATAAATTTGAAACCCTAGATGATTACAGTTTCCTAGAAAAATACATATGACCCAGATTGACTCCATTTTATTTAGAAAGGTAAACAGACTAGCTTTTATAGAATAAATACAGATATTATTACAAAACTACTACATAAAAAAGCACCAGGCCCAGGTAGTTTTACAGGGGAATTCTATCAAACCTTCAACACCAGATAGTTCGAATCCTCCATACAATATTTGAGAGTATTGAAAAGGAAGGGCCGGATGCAGTGACTCATGCCTGTAATCTCAGCACTTTGGGAGGCCAAGGCAGGTGGATCATGAGGTCAGGAGTTCAAGACCAGCCTGGCCAACATAGAGAAACCCCATCTCTACTAAAAATACAAAAATTACCTGGGCGTGGTGGTGGGTGCCTATAATCCCAGCTACTGGGGAGGTTGAGGCAGGGAATTCCTTGAACCTGGGAGGTGGAGGTTGCAGTGAGCTGAGATCATGCCACTGCACTCCAGCCTGGGTGACAGAGTGAGACTATGTCTCAAAGAAAAGGAAGAAAAATTTCAAACTCCCAGTATGAAGCAAGTATAACACTGATACCTAAATCAGGGAAAGACAATCCAGAGAATAAAACTGCCAACAAATATAGCTTCAAGATGAATGATAAAAGGTAATAAATAAAATATTACCAAACAATACACCATAACTGAGTGGGATTTATTCCAGGAAGGCAAGATTGATTCAATATTAAGATATTTATTGTGTTAAGCTATTCTTGCATTGCTGTAAAGAAATAACAGAGACTAGGTAATTTATAAAGAAAAGAGGTTTAATTGGCTCACAGTTCTGCAGGTATTACAGGAAGTATGGTGCTGGCATCTGTTTGGCCTACAGTGAAGCCTCAGGGAGTTTTCAGTCATGGCAGAAGGACAAGGGGGAAGCCAGCATCTCACTTGGCGAGAGGAAGAACAAGGTGTTGGGGAGTTGCCGCGCAATTTTAAACAACCAGATCTCATGAGAACTCAGTGTCTCGAGGACCACACCCAGCGGATGGTGCTAGATCATTCAAGAGAAATCTACCCTATGATCCAGTCACCTCCCACCAGGCCCCCATTTGCAACAGTGGTGCTTACAGTTCAACATGAGATTTGGCAGGGAAATAGATCCAAACCATATCATTTATTAATGTCATATGTCATATCTAAGGGAAAAAAATTTCTCCACATTTGAGATACTTTCTTAACATGATGAAATACATATACCTTAGTGTTAAAGCCAGCGTATCTTATTTAATGGGAAAACACTAGAGGCATTTCAACAAAGATGAGGAACAAGGCAAGGATGCCCACTATCTCCACTACTATTCAGCATTGTACTGTAGTAACTGTAAAAGACAAAACAACTAGAAGCATAAGATTGGTTAAAGAAGTAAAAGTATCTTTTTGCAAATGACATGGCAGTAAAGTTTGAAAATTCAGAAAAGTCAGTAATAAAACTAACTCAATAAAAGAATTCAATAAAGTAGGAGAAAATAAAATTAACAGAGAAAAATCAGTTTTGCCACTTCTGACCAAGAAGAGTAGGAGATACTGGATTTACCTTCCTACTTGAAATAACAGAAAATAACAGACAAGAAATATAAAACAATGGCTTTCAAGATGCTGCACATCAGGCAACAAAAGAGTGATGTATTCCTGAGAGACAGAAACAAGGTGAGTCTTATGATTGAGAGAGTGTACTGCCTTGGGAGAGTTTTCAAGTCATAGTACAAGAGTGGGAAACCCAGGCTGAGTTAAGTGGACTCCTTGAGTTCAGGAGACAGAGCCTGAGGGTCTAAGAGGACCAAGATGACTAGAATTCTCAGGCCAGAGTACCAAGGAGGAGAGAACTGCATGGAGAAAAATCCTCAGAGATCTTCAGAAGTTTCTTCATGAGTAGTCAGCAGAGTACTGATCAGCAAATGAATGAGGAAACTAACCAAAGCTGAACAATATATGGAATCAACCTAAATATCAGTGAATTAAGGCATAAAGAAAATCTGGTGTATGTACACAACGAAATACTATTCTAGTAGTAATGGGCACATTTCACACCCAGATTTGGTTTCTAAATACCATTCTTCAATGAAAGGAACCAGGGCTTCTTAGACAAAAGGTTGGTATGTTAGGGCTGGGACAAGGAAAATACAAGATAAATATGTATCATCTTATGCCAGAAAATACTGAAGTGCCCATAAAAGGACAGGGGCATATCAAGAGAACACAGGTGGCTGGGTGCAGTGGCTCATGCCTGTGATCCCAGCATTTTGGGAGGCCAAGGCAGACAGATCGCTTGAGCCCAGGAGTTCAAGACCAGCCTGGGCAACATGGTGAAACCCCATCTCTACTAAAAGTACAAAAATTAGGCATGGTGGCACACGCCTGTAGTTCCAACTACTCAGGATGCTGAGGAAGGAGGATCACTTCAACCTGGAAGGCAGAGGTTGCACTGAGCCAAGATGGAGTCACTACACTCCAGTCTGGGTGACAGAGTGAGACCCTGTCTCACTTATAAAAATAAAAAAAGAACACAGGAGCCAAACCTGAAGGAGCTCCTAATGGCCAAAGCTAGATCAATTTGAGAAACACAATGATGATAATATAGGATTATAACCCATAGAATAAAATAAATACCCATGAATCTGTGCTATTAAAAAAGTAAATAGGCCGGGCATGGTGCCACACGCCTGTAATCTCAGCTATTCAGGAGGCTGAGGCAGGAAAATTGCATAAACCCAGGAAGCTGAGGTTGCAGTAAGCCAAGATTTGCACCACTGCTACACTCCAGCCTGGATGACAGAGCGAGACTCCGTCTCAATAAACAAATAGGAGGGAACAGACGGCTCTTCCTCATAGAAGATTTCCAATTAAGAAATGTAGACGGAATGTAGACAAAATCACTATTAAGTAAATACTACAATATAAATGTTGCAGGCATAATCTACCAATAGATGCTAAAATGAGTGAGAAGTTTTCAGGAGAAATAGGATATTGACACTCTCAAAGTATCTGCCCCCATGATATTTATCAATTATTAAGGAAAAATAGTAACTTTACAGTGGAGAATGCAGCAGACACCACTTGAACCAAGTGTGATCAAAGTTAGCATCACCAAATACAAGACATACCAACATCACATACCCTCTGTATTATGTATGCCCAGTGATGCACTGAAAAGGACACATCACTTCTGTGGTTCTCCTGCCAAAAATGTGTAACCTTAATCATGAGCAGACATCAAAACCAAATGGAGAGACATTCTATAGAATAACTGACCAGACTCATTAAAAGCATCAAAATCATAAGGAAAGACTAACGAACTTTCACAGATTGGAAGAGACCAGTGAGACACAAAAGCTAAATGCAATATAAGATCCCGGAACAGAAAAAGACATTTGGGGGAAAACTAGTGAGATTTGAATAAGGTCTGTAGTTTAATATCATATCCGTATTCATTTTCTGGTATTGATCATTATACTGTTGTTTGTAACTTGTTACTATTAAGGGAAGCTGGGAGAGGGACATAGGAAATTTTTCTATAATATTTTTTCTAAGTATAAGATTATTTCCAAATAAAAAGTTAGCCAGGCATGGTGGTTCATGCCTGTAATCCCAGCATTTTGGGAGGCTGAGGAGGGTGGATCACTTGAGGCCAGGAATTCAAGACTAGCCTGGCCAACATGGTGAAAACCCATCTCCACTAAAAATACAAAAATTAACTGGGTATGGTGGCACATACCTGTAGTCCCAGCTACTGAGGAGGTTGAGGCACGACAGTCACTTGAACTCAGAGATGTAGAGGTTGTAGTAAGCCAGGCAGCACTGCACTCCAGCCCGGGAGGCAGAGCAAGACTCTGAAAAAATAATAATTATGTAATACGTATAATAGTAAGAAGTCTAAAAAAAAGTTAAAGAAATAGCGCCATTGGTTTGAGACTGTATATTGGTTAAATATAGCCAACTGCTCTGAAGAAACAAAGAAAAGAGATTTACTTGATGTCTGTTGATGACAAGCCAATTAATAGATTAGATCTGTAGTGGCATAGCTGTTTCCTCTGGTTAATTAATAGTAATTATCTCTAATAGATTCTCTAGACTCATTCAGAATGCTTTAAAAATCTAACTTGGAAATAAAAACAGTATTTTAAGGTTTTAATATTTCAGTAGTCTTCAATGATAACAAGATTAAAGATTTAAATGTAAATAAAATTCTAATTTGAGAAATGATTTATCCACACAATTACGATAAAATCTGATGGGCATTAACTGGCTTACACGGCTTAAGAAAGACAGATTCAAACCACTTGATTACATGACTGGGTTTTATTTCCAAAAAATATCTCCTATGTTTCTAGATTATGAAAGAGGATCATTTTCATTGGCTTGTGTCTACTGTCCACCACATCCTGTACACTTTACATAATACCTCTACAATAATCTGTGGGATGAATTTTTCTGATGTGCTGTCAATGTGTTAGAATTATAGTACATACCTCAGAGACATTTGATTCACAAATTACCAAACATAGCTAAAATTAAACTTTAACTTTTTTTTGAAGTATACTACATATACAGAAAAGCACACATTAAGTATGCTTATAATGAAATTTGAACTTAATAGAGAATTAAATTATAAGTGCATTATTCATTCTAAAATAGTAAGTTTGCTCAACTGGCAACATATACAGAAAGGAAAAGCTTCTATAGGCATAATTTTTGTATGCTTGTTAATTTAGTTTTGGTTTTGAACTTTTTCAGGATGTGGTGGATACACACCCTGGTCTCACGTTCCTGAAAGATGCTCCAGAATTCCACTCTCGCTATATCACCACGGTAGGCTGAGTCATCTTTTTTCTTAATATAACTCCATAAGTCACCTTTTTATCACTGTCTACTATCCAGAATTTCAAATATCTATGCAAAAGGTAACATGGGCCAGAATGATTATTTTAAGTGGAAGGAAGGTAAAGTAAAATTGAATTCATAATTTCTTCATTTTTACCTATTTTCCTTCTTGTTTGTGCCTAATACTTACAAAATTAAAGTAATATATTCCTTTTGTCTGGTTTTATGAGGCATACCTTTTTCTGTGTTATGAATATTGATATCCAGTTGATCTTAGCATTTCCAAATAAGACTGAAAAGAATTTTCAACAGCCTGTCCCTGTCCCAGAAAAAGATTGGTCTCTAGTACCTCAAAGTTAGAACTGGAAATGATAATGAGAAATAATTTGTGTGAACAATGTAAGAATTTAAAATATACAAGCCATATATAGTCAGCCCGATTAAAATAATAATAATAATAATTTAAAATAACAGTGATCGCATTCCCATTTTGTGAGGAGCTCGCACTCCCTGTTTCTCAGGCACAGCCTCATTTGGTCAGTCCCAGATGCTAGAATGATGAGTGAGTGCACGCAGGCCTGCAGGGCATGTAGCCATTTCATGCACCTTGCCCTAGCTCCTACATTATATTTGGGGACATTCCACAGACCAGCCCCAGGGCCATTCACAGACACATTCTTAAGTGAGATGGCCCTTGCCTGTGGCTCAGATTCCTCAGCTAAACGGGGCAATCTCCTCTGAGGACCACCCTCCTATATGGGTACAGTTTGTTGGCCAAGGATATGTGAGGTTCTGCCGAGTTACAAAATACTACTGTTTTCTTCTCCTCCTGTAGAACTTTATTTTTCATTCAATGCTTTTGCATTGGCTCTTTTGTTCTGCAGGAGTTGGGTTGGAAAAAGAAAAAAAGAAAAAATTTTGTAAGATTTTATTTGAGCCAGAAGGTGTCACTGTTATCTAAGACAATCTCAGAAGTTATTTTTTCCTGCTAACTGTGACACTCTACTAAATTACCTCTACCACAATCAACCTAGCCTGTCGCCCTCATTTCAAGCTTCATTTCTAATTGGTCTCCCTGTTACCACCCTGATTGCCCTGTAGTCTAGCCTCCACAAAGCAAACAATTGTCCTTTTAAAAACTCACCCAGATCATGTCACCCCTCTGCTCAAACCCGCCAGTAGTTTCCCAGCTCATGTAGAATAAAACCCAAAGTCCTTGCCAAAATTCTCCATTATCCTCCCACACCCTGGCAACCTCTGCTTTCTGATCTTATCTCCTACCTCCCACTCCTTTGCTTACTCTGCTTCAACCACGATGAGCAAACCAAACCCACTTCTGCCTCAGATGCTTTGTTCTTCCTCTTTCCTTTGCTTGGAATGCTCTTCCTATAGATTTCCACATTGTCACTTCCCCACTTCATCCAGATATCTGCTCAGTTCCCTTATTTAGTGAGGCCTTCCGTGATCACTCTCTGTTCTTGTAACCTTTCTTTCTCTACCCTCTCCCCCTACACTCTGTTCCTTTTCCTGCTTTTTTTTTCTTCTTAGCTCTAATCATCTGATATTTAATTTTTTGTTTGTTTATTGTCCATCTCCATCTCTGTAATATAAGTCCATGTGAGCAGGAACTTTGTCTATATCCTCAGTACCTGGAATAGTACTCTAGAATAGTAGAATACCTAGAACACCACTGCACTCCAGCCTGGGAGGCAAAGCAAGACTGTCTCAAAAAAAAAAAAAAAAAAGAATTCTACACTAACTCTGGCTGCAATCCCAAAGGGAATTATTGAGTTCTGAATATTGACTGTTCAGGAAACACAGGGCATATTAACACAATACTTTATACTCTTAAGAGTTGGAAAAGATGTTACAAATAAACTAGTCCAAACAAGTTGGAATTAAACTAGTCCAAACTATTAGCATGTATTCTTAAAGATGTTAAAGAACAAAAAAGCAAAATGAAATAAATTTTTTCTCAATGCTTTCTAGTTAGCTATTTCCTTTTTTTTCTTTCATGATCTTAACACATAGTTTAATATTTTTTTGAAGTGCTTGGACATTCAGTGGTATTTGGTCATCTAGCAAGTGGTCCCCAGGAAGTTTTATATTTTGGATTGAAAAGCCATGAAACCTTTGTTCACATATTATTCACATTTTCTAATAAATCGTGTCATGTTAATAATAGTTGAACAAAATGAACTATACTGGTCAATAGGGTACAGTTAATTATCTCTGCTGTAATATTTTCATGACATTTGCATATCACTTTACATTTGTTAAATTTACACTTTGTTATTAGTATTATGCTGCTTTATCTCCAGTGCACAAAAGTGAATCCATTACTCAGAACTAGTCACTTAAGTGTAAAATACTTGTGATAAAATGATAATATGGCAACTCAAAACAGCACCATAACATAAATAGTAAACAAGACCTAATTGGGAACATTTCATGTGAATATGTACTGAGATAAGTGAATAACTGCCATTGTGATAAACTCACGAAAAGGGCAAATAAAAAATATAAAAACAATATCTGGAAATAGAATTTTATTAGACTGGTTATCTGTTCTCCTCAGTGCCTTTTTTGTTATGAAACTTGGTCAAATAATGGCATGAAGTCATTGAAACCATTGCATTATTTCAGAGTACAGTGAGTTTTTCTAGAACAAATATAAAATAAGGCCTTCTTGTATGAAATTAATTTTGTTGTTAGACATAAAAGTGACCAAACTAAAAAGGCTATCATTCTCTACCCTGCTCATGGCAAAAACAGATAAGATCACAGTATTTCTAAGACACATATAAAGATCAGCCTCGGAATTAATGACAACTGTCTCAGAAAAAGCAAAATTATTTTATCATGTGACCCTATTGAATGTTACATAACCTTCATGGCATACAGTATAGAAGAACAATTATTATGTTTGCACGCTAGTGTTCTAGATATTTCAGTTTTGCATTTGGAAGAAACCACTGACACACAGTATGATTCAAATATTAGCATATGTGTATATATATGATGAAGGAAAGTTAGAAAACTTTTGTTTTCTATGTATCATTGAAAATCTGTGTTACAGGAAAAGACTTTGTTTAGTTAATTTGTCAGTGTTTTTAGACTGGAAAAATAGACCACCATGTGTACAGCAAAGAAGGACATCAGTACCCAAAAAAGAAATTGAACCTAAAGTCAGTCTGTATTCTTGTCTATTTCCAAAAAGAGTTAGCAATTGAGAAATGTCTTTGATATTGAATGAAAATGAAAATTAGAAATACCAGCAAATCGTCGCCCTTGAGTGCAGCTTTACATGCTGTGCAAAAATTGCCATTGAGTAAAAGGTTTTGCTTATCCAAACCGACATATGCCAACTTTTGAGGAAAGAAGTGCTCACTTGAGTTTTTAAAATAAGCAATGAGATTTAAAATACTTCTTTATGACACTGGTGCTGGCAGTAGAGATATTTCTGTGGCTTGCTCCACTGTGTGTCTTAGTGATATATTCAGTATCTTGATTGGCCTGAATCCACCACTGTAGGCTGAAATGCCAGGATTTTCCTTGTGGAGGACAAGGTACTGATTTTCCTAGATGACTAAGCTATGGTGGAGACTGCTCACACTAAGCTTACTCTTCCCCCATGAATACTTTTCCTCTTAACAGAGAAAAACAGTATTTGTATTAGATATATTTTTTAAAGTCCTAACTCTACAGAAGACCATGAAGAAATACTTCTCTGAGCTATGTTAACCAAAGAGTTAATTCGAAATCTGTTCACCACTCCTGCCAAGTGAGAGCCAGGCTTCTAGCATTGGAGTTTGTTCTTCTGTACACATACATAGTAAAATTATTTGTAACTTCTATGTCTGTATTTAATTCATTTGTCAAAAAACTATATGACAGAGCCATCAAACATTTCCATTCCTGGTGACCTATATTTGTGAATTCGAGGTTTCCTGTTCAATAGATACCAAGAAGAAAGGAAACTGACTTATGATTCAACTTGTATATCAAATTGCCTAAAGACCCCTTGGTGAAAGATGTTCATTTCTTTCATTTCTTTCACTAGTAGTAAATAGTTGTTCTAATTATGATTTATTTTTTAATTTTATTTGATATTTTAAATGGTGATGAATTTTATTTACCTTAAAGTGAGCAGTTAGAAAAGCAGTTGTAATTAATGTAGAGTCATCAGCTACATGCTTTACCACTAGATGGTGCTCCTACCTCAACCATCTAAACTGCTGAATCAGTGATGTGGAAACCAACAAATGTGCTGATGAAGTGTGATTTTCCTTTTGGAACCAGGTTATTTGGAGAATATTCTACACAGAATAAGGAAATTTTGGCTGTGGAAAAATGGAATACAAATACATTGTTTTATAGTATTAGATAAGTAGGTTAGCACAGGCTAAAAATAGGAAATGCCTAACAGTCAAACTGCATATTTTTTAAATTCTGTTAAGAAGAGGAGATAAATAAAATAAGCTAGAATGAATACAAATTATAAAGTTTTATAATTTTTAACACAGTAATTTCATAAATTACATCAAGTATATTTGAGTATATAAATTTTACATAGAAAACTCATACTGTGAGATAAATTTACATTCAAAATCAAGAAATAAGACAAAAATCACCCAGGCATGGTGGCTAACGCTTGTAATCCCAGCACTTTGGGAGGCTAAGGCTGTGGATCACGAGGTCAGGAGTTTGAAACCAGCCTGGCCAATATGGTAAAACCCCGTCTGTATTAAAAATACAAAAATTAGCTGGGCATGGTGGCAAACTCCTGTAGTCCCAGCTACTCAGGAGGCTGAGGCAGAGAATTGCTTGAACCTGGGAGGTGGAGGTTGCAGTGAGCCGAGATCACCACCGCACTCTAGCCTGGGTGACAGAGCGAGACTCCATCTCAAAAAAAAAAAAATCTTCAACAGAAAAATGTGGAGTAATTAATAATATATATTGAAATTGACTTTAACTTGAGAGAGAGGGAACATGGAATTATGATAAGTGAAATTCTTAATGTTAATTTTCATACATAAAATTTCTGTGCTAAAAATCCTCCATCATTTTTATATAAACTTCCGCCAAGCTAGTGCTAAGAATGTAATATTGAGTAAGACATGTTCTCTGTCCTCAGTGACCTCAGAGTCTGAGTGGTTGGGGACAGTAGAGAAATTAGACACTGGCTAGTCCCAGCTCCCACCTAAGTCAGGAATCCTGTCAACTTCTTTGTAGATACTTGTGGTGAAAAGAAACTTCATACAAACTAATTGCTTTATAGAGCTAATTTTAGGAAAGTCTTCATTATATTGAAGCATTTCAGTATAAATGCATTTCTATCTAGCAGTTCTAATTCTTCTCTTTGGTGCAACACAGAACAAGTCAGCTGCTTCTTGCACCCAGTAGCCACTCAGATCTTGATCACGTCTATATTCTAGTCTTATATTTTTCTCAAGATTAAACATTATTATATTAGTAGCATCTTTCACAATCATTTTGAATATAGTTACACTTCCTTGTTTTGCATTTTTTTGCACATTTTATATGATTCTATCTATAAATAATAGAGAACAAATACTGATATATATGAAATACTAATTAGAGCCCTTTCTTGGTTGGCATCCATCTGCTATGCAAAATTCTGAGTAGAGTTGTTCAAATAGTTATGAAGCCAACCTGTATTCTCAAACACAAAGATAATACAAAAATCTTTGTTCCACAACTTTCAAACCTCATTATTTTATCAAGCAGTTATGGACCACCTGATATACAGAAAGCACCATATAAGATACTGGAATACAAGTCAGGAAAGACCTGGTCTCTTAGTGTTTGGAGGTGATAATGGTCAGGTGCGCCAGTGTTTAGAATGTAACCACAGGGACAGCTAAAGGAGGCTCAGGTGGTAGTGGGAGGAAAGAAGGCAGAACTCTAGTCAGTCCCTGTTCTGGGGCCTCCCATGGAGTATGGCACTTGAGCCCAATTCTGGAGGGTCAGAGGGGTTAGCCCTGATAGCAGGGGTGGGATGGTGAACGCTGGACAGCTGAAATCTAGACCTTCATCCTCGTACTAGTTTTTCCCTGTTCAGTTGAAGAATCACTCTCTCTGCTGAAGAATCCAGGAAAGAAAGGTGGTTTAGTCCCTCATTAGGCCTATTCTTGGGAAAGATGTCCAAATATCTTGCCTCCTTTGTTCTTCTTTTTCAAAATAGCTTGAAAAAGAGATCTAATCTCTTCCATGATAAAACCACCAAAGATAAAGGATTTCTGTATTATTACACTATCAAAATAAAAGCAAAATGCACTCCCACCCCCCTCCCAGCCCCAAAAAAAATAAAGCTGCTTAAATTGCTCTTCTTACCACTGCTTCCTTTCGGAGAAGAAAAGTAATGGGTGAAAGGGAAATGAAGTAGGTAGGAATGACTACAGGTAAAATTGTTAAGAATGCACTGTGACCTCCTACCTCCAGGACTGCAGCTTCCATCTTCCTTCTCTGATCCTCTCCTACAGCACAGCACACACATCCTCAACCTAGATACATTTGCTTCTTATCTCTTCTCCCATTCTATCCAAGGTTTTCTCCAGAGTTGCAATTCTGCTGAATTCATTAAAACACCAGGTAATAACAAATATGTTCATGCCCAAATAACAGTTAGGATATAACTTATCCCAGATGTATTTGAATTTCCATAGAGAGTCTTGAAGACTCTTGGTCTCAAGAAAGACGGTAATAACCAGAATAATGCCCTCTTGAATCATACCACCTTGAGAGCCCTCCTTCTAACCAGTTAATCATTAAGCCAACCCAGCAGATATTTCCCACCTCATATGCCTTCCCAAAACATTGAGCCCAATAAGCATTACTTGAATCAGGCATTACTCTATAAATTAGAGGTAAACAAAAGAAGTGATGTGAAGGCAGCTGGGAAGTAAAGACTTGTGAGCAGAGGATCTTTTTTATTCTTCTCAGAAGTGTAGAGGCAGATTTAGAATACGTAGATGTAGATTTAAAAACACAGTCCTGATTTTTACTAGGAATTACACTTAACATAATCAAAAAGCTAAAAGTTAAATTGGTCCCAAGTATGTTCATAAGATGGCCTTTGAGAAAGAAGTGGAGATCTTTAATGTTTTTATTTGGTTTTATTCTCCTTTTGGAACCAGGTAATTCAGAGAATATTCTACACAGTCAACAGATCTTGGAGTGGAAAAATTACTTCGATGGAGATAAGAAAAAGCAACTTTTTGCAAGTATGCCTTTCATTAGAATTCATGTGTAATAAGCAATTTAAGTAATTTTCTTTATTTAACAAATATTTAAGTGCTTACTCTATTCAAAGCACTGTCAGTACTTTCAGTCATTAAATAGTTATCAAATACCTCTCCTGGGACACTGGAATGTTTTCGGTGAAGGGGTAAAAACGAAGAGAATAATAAGGGATCTCTGCCGGAAGGCATGTACTCTGGAGCAAAAGAGAAATATAGAGACACCACACCTGACTTGATAAATTCCATAGACATGGATAAAAACACATAGAGAAGGCTTCACAATAGGTGAGCCTGGAGGGGTGGGCTGGGGCTAGGTTGGGAAGGGTCTTGGAAAGGCCTTAGAAGATTTTGAAAGTGATCTTTTCAGCAATGATTCTGTATCCAGCACTTGCTCTAGAGAAAAGAACTAAAAATTCCTTTTAAGAAAGAATACATTTTATTCAATTATTTTATTCATTTTACCAAATGAGAGAAAAAATATTGACCACTAGTGGGAGCCTTTTACTGAAGTAATCTTCATGCCTGATTGTTTAAGCTTCTATAAACATTAAAAAAAATGAAATTGTTCACACTTGGGAGATAATGTTTTATTTTTATGAATCATACTAAATTAAATTTAGGCTAATAATACAACCTTATTTAATCTTTATTTTTTCCTGTCTTCATCTGAGACAGACAAAATAATGAAGACTTGGCAAAATTAGCAGTCCATGATGGATATACACACTTTTTAATTCTAAAATGAACAATCATCATCACAGTCAGTGTTGATATTTACTGAACACCTGATGCCTGCCTAGGCTCTCAGTAGGTAATATGGGATGGGTTAAAATGGCAGTAATTCCATAATACCTCAAGAGTAATAGTAATGATCTCCCATTTTCCTGAAACACATTATAGATTATAGTTTCTGAATCATTTTTATAATTCATATTCTTTTTTTTTCTTTTTTTTGGAAACAGAGTCTCGCTCTGTTGCTCAGGCTGGAATGCAGTGGCACAATCTCGGCTTACCACAACCTCCACCTCCCGAGTTCAAGAGATTCTCCTGCCTCAACCTCCCAATTAGCTAGAGCTACAGGCATGTGCTACCATGCCCGGCTAATTTTTGTATTTTTAATACAGCCGAGGTTTCACTGTGTTGGCCAAGCTGGTCTCAAACTCCTAACCTCATTATCCACCCGCCTCAGCCTCCCAAAGTGCTGGGATTAAGGTGTGAGCCACCAGGCCTGGCCTAATCCATATTTTTTCTTTTTTTCATTTTTGGCTTTTTTAATTAATCCATTTTTTTAACCAGTGATAAAATTTGAGGCCCAAATAAATGATTTGTATAAGATTACACACCAAGTAAGTTGCTGAACTGGAGAAAGAACTCAAGTGTTCTGCTTCCTAAAACATGAATTATTTTCTCCTCCCTTTCCTTCCCTGCCCTTCACCTTAGTTTTCCTCTTGGTACATAAACAATACTCATAAAACATTCAAATAATATGAACACATCTAGCGTAATAAATAAACAGAAGTTGCTATTTATTCTTCACTCTACTATTTTACCCCCTTTCCCCAGAGGGGGACCCTTATCATCTGTGGTTTTATTCTCTTGTAAATATATACACATAGTATATAGTTTTGTTTTGTATGGCTGCTATTCTGAGAGTTTTTTTAAAATATATGGGTTCATACTATTCTGTTAACTTTGTTTTTTCATTTAACAATGTCTCAGGGTTCTGTTTATTTCCATTTATATAAATCTATCTCATTCTTTTAACTACTGCATAATGAATTGCATGGCTAAACTGTAATTAATTACATGTTCCTCTCTTGGTGTTCAAATGATTTTCAGAGTTCCTCTATTACAATGATCCAGTAAACATCCTTGTTCCCTCCTCTTGTGTGTGTATGAGTAAGAATGTCTATAGAATAGACCACTGGAGGGAAAATCCTGAATCAAATAGTGTGTGCATTTTTAATTTGATAGATTCTGCCAAGTTACCCTCCAAAAAGCCTGCACTACTTTCACTTACTCAGCAACAAAAGTTGCTGTCTTCTTCATTTGATGCCAGTCCAGTGGGTAAAAATGATATAGCTCTTTGCTTCTAAATATGTTTTAAGTGTTCTGCTTCTTACCTATCAAAAGGTATTTTATAAAACAAAATATTATAAGCAAGTTTGGAAAACAGAAGAAAAACTATATTTTATCACCCTTATACAACTAGTATCATTTTTGTCTGTATTCATCTAGTCTCATTCATATGTATGTACGGATTTTTAGGATTTTACATAGTTCTTAGTGGGTACAATCTTCTATATTTTGTACATACCACGTCATGATTTTCAGTGTAAACTTTTTAATTGTTACTGGCTGCATAATCTTCTATTGAGCAGATTTACCATAACTTAATAATTTATGTTGTTTTTAATTTGCCAGAGCACTTTGGTTTACCAGTGTTTATATTTTAAAAAATAATTTTTTGTCAGAATACTAACATTTGCGTTGCAAAATAGTCCTCTTTGTTCCTTATGTTTTTTACCTTGCATTCTATATTATTATTGATACATGTTTCTTTTTTGTTAAATTTAACCATGTATGTTTGTCCATCTTTTTTTTTTTAACCTTCATTATATATTTTTTAGATGTATCCCTTATAGATGCATATAGGTAGGTCTGTTTTGGGGGCATGGTTTTGATACTCAATCAAAAAACATTTTAATAGGGAGATGTATTTCACTTATCTTTATTGTGACTATTCATATATCTGATTTTATTTCTGCCATTTCATTTTGTTTTTTTAATATTTCTTATGTTTTCTGTGGTTTATTTTATTCTTCTGAGTCTTTCACTTCTGAAAATGTCTTTATCTGCCCACTTATATAATAATTTGGCTGACTAGAGAACTGTGGATTCAATATCATTGATTCTGGTGTTTGCCCTAGGGGAATACAGTGAGTCAGGGAAGACCCAGGTTTACTTCCGGCTCTGAGGCCTGCATCTCTACTTGCCATGCCTATGCCAGGCCACCATGTGTCATCTGTTGTGATATAAACTTGATTTTATTACAAAACCAAATCCTCTATGTAGATGCCTACTCCTCTTAATATTGCTCACATAACTTTGAAAGTTAAAAACTGTTTGTTTCTAGCCAAGTAATTAAGACTGTGATCTAATTGTTCTGTGCATGCTAGTCTCTGACCTCTGACCAACATAGTCCCCAAGGTAATGGTACTTTCCTTCCTCTGCTTTTATATTCTCCACAGCATCCAGCCCTTCACTGAGCATATTACAGAGCTCAGCAAATGCTTATAGACTGATCAGTTGCTTAAAGATAGGATGAGGTTGCCTATTAAAGGGTTTCTGATTTGGTACCAGAAACAAAATTTTAAATTCAGTTTAAAACGGAAATTCACTAGACTGTACCGTGGCCAAAGCTGCTTTTTCATAATTTTTTAATTTTTGCTTTCATATCATTTCAGACCCTAGCACTTTTGGAAGAAGAGGAAGATATAAACCAAATTACAGATTACTTCTCCTATGAACATTTCTATGTTATTTATTGTAAATTCTGGGAACTAGATACTGATCACGACCTCTACATCAGCCAGGCTGATCTGTCTCGATACAATGACCAGGGTAAGTGATTCAGTAGATGCTAAGACTTAACCATTTTAAAGAGTTATATAAATCATCACTACTTATTAGGAGAAATTCCCATTTCCTAAATTCTAAACCTAATCAAGTCCTCTTTACAGGCCAGGAATTTTAAAGAAGGATGAATGAAGATAATATAATTTTTTTATTAAATTAATAAAAGGCAAGATGTAGGAGAAAGGTGTTTGGAAGTAAGTAAGCAATCATGTCTTAGTTTTGATAAAGCGATGAGTCTTTATGCTGGTGTGTATTTTCTGATGATGAGTTGAATAAGATCCACACCTGTGTAAATCTGTTTGAAAGAGAGTATGTATGCACCTTTGTAAACCTTTCCACTTAACAATATTTCTATAAAAAGCCAAGGATGAAAATAATGTTTCTGATTTGCCAAGTTTTGTTTTCAAGGATTCACAAAAACTTACTTTTGGAAATTTAGTTCCATATTGTCTCTGCAGATGAATTTTGTGTGCTTTCTTTTGTCAGACAACAATTACATATCACATGATAATACCCTTTTTGCTTCATTTTGCCAGTGGTAAATCTAGAACCTATTGGCTTAATATTCTTATTTTTTTGAGACAGGGTCTCACTTTGTCACCCAGGCTGGAATGCAGTAGCATGAACACGGCTCACTGTAGCCTCGACCTCCTGGGCTCAAGCCATCCTCCCACCTCAGCCCTAAGTAGCTGGAACTACAGGCACATGCCACCACACCTGCCTAATTTTTTTTTAATTTTTTGTAAAGATGGTGATACGGTTTGGCTGTGTTCCCACCCATATCTCATCTTGAATTGTAGTCCCATAATCCCCACCTGTTGTGGGAGGGACCCAGTGGCAGGTAATTGAATCATGGGGGTGGTCTTTCCCGTGCAGTTCTCGTGATAGTGAATAAGTCTTATGAGATCTGATGGTTTTATAAAGGGGAGTTCCCCTGCACATGCTCTCTTGCCTGCTACCACATAAGATGTGCCATTGCTTCTCTTTTGCCTTCTTCCATGATTGTGAGGCCTCCTCAGCCATGTGGAACTGTGAGTCCATTAAACCTCTTTCCGTTATAAATTACCCAGTCTCGGGTATGTCTTTACTAGCAGCATGAGAACAGACTAATACAGTAAATTGGTACCAGTAGAGTGGGACGCTGCTTTAAAGATACCTGAAAATGTGGAAGTGACTTTGGAACTAGGTAAAAGGCAGAGGTTGGAACAGTTTGGAGGGCTCAGAAGAAGATATGAACATGTGGGAAAGTTTGGAACTTCTAGAGACTTGTTGAATGGCTTTGACCAAAATGCTGATAGTGATATGGACAATAAAAAATCCAGGCTTAAGCTCAGGTGGAGATGGGGAACTTGTTAGGAACTAGGGTAAAGGTCACTCTTGCTGTGCAAAGAGACTGGTGGCATTTTGCCCCTGCCCTAGAGATCTGTGGAACTTTGAACTTGATGGAGATGATTTGGGGTATCTAGTGGAAGAAATTCCTAAGTGGCAAAGCATTCAAGAGGTGACAGTGCATAAAAGTTTAGAAAATTTGCAGCCTGATGATGCAGTAGAAAATAAAAACCCATTTTCTGGGGAGAGATTCAAGCTCACTGCAGAAGTTTGCATAAATAACTGGGAGCCAAATGCTAATCACCAAGGCGATGGGGAAAATGTCTCCAGGGCATGTCAGAGACCTTCATGACAGCCCCTCCCATCATAGGCCTGGAGGCCTAGGAGAGAAAAATGGTTTTCTGGGCTGGGCCAAGAGCCCCCCTGCTCAATGCAGCCTCTGAATATGGTGTGCTGCATCCTGTCTGTTTCAGCTCCAGTCATGGCCAAAAAGGGCCAACGTTCAGCTCAGGCCATTGCTTCAGAGGGTGAAAACCCCAAGCCTCGGTGGCTTCTTTGGTGTTGGTCCTGTGGGTACACAGAAGTCGAGTATTGAGGTTTGGAAACCTCCACCTAGATTTCAGAGGTTGTATTAAAACACCTGGGTGTCCAGGCAGAAATTTGCTGCAGGGACAGAGCCCTCATGGAGAACCTTTGCTAGGGCAGTGTGGAAGGGAAATGTGGGGTTGGAGCCTCCACACAGAGTCCTTACTGGGGCACCAACTAGTGGAGCTATAAGAAGAGAGCCACCATCCTCCAGACCCCAGAATGGTAGATCCACTAACAGCTTGCACCATGTGCCTGGAAAAGCCACAGACACTCAATGCCAGCCCATGAAAGCAGCCAGGAGGGGAGCTGTACCCTGTAAAGCCACAGGGGTAGAGCTGTCCAAGGCCATGGGAACCTGCCTCTTGCATCAGTGTGCCCTGGATGTGAGACATAGAGTCAAAAAAGATCATTTTGGAACTTTAAGGTTTAATGACTGCACTATTGGATTTCAGAGTTTCATGGGGCCTGTCGCCCCTTTCTTTTGGCTAATTTCTCCCATTTGGAACAGGTATATTTTTACCAATGCCCATATCCCCATTGTATCTAGGAAGTAACTAAGTTGCTTTTGATTTTACAGGTTCATAGGTGGAAGGGACTTGGGTTGTCTCAGGTGAGACTTTGGACTGTGGACTTTTGAGTTAATGCTAAAATGAGTTAAGACTTTGGGGGGACTGTTGCGAAAGCATGATTGGTTTTGAAATGTGAGGACCTGAGATTTGGGAGGAGCCATGGGTGGAACAATACAGTTCGGATGTGTTCCCACCCAAATTTCATCTTGAATTGTAGCTCCCATAATCCCCATGTGTCATGGGAGGGACCCAGTAGGAGTTAATTGAATCATGGGGGCAGGTCTTTCCTATGTTGCTCTCGTGATAGTGAATAAGTCTCACGAGAGCTGATGGTTGTATAAAGGGGAGTTCCCCTGTACACATCCCTGCTGCCATGTAAGATGTGCCTTTGCTTCTTCTTTGCCTTCGGCCACGATTATGACGCCTCCCCAGCCACATGAAAGTGTGAGTCCATTAAACCTCTTCCCTTTATAAATTACCTAGTCTCAGGTATGTCTTCATTAGCAGCATGAGAACAGACTAATACAGATGAGGTTTTGCCATGTTGCCCAGACTGGTCTCAAACTCCTGAGCTCAAGCAATCCATCTGCCTCAGCTTCCCAAAGTGCTAGTATTACAGGCATGATCCACCATACCTGGCCTGACTTAGTATCATTAACTAAGCACCAAATACATTGATTCATTCTTCTGTCATACGACTGTCCATGTTCTGTCCTTAAATGCTTTCTCATGTTGACTTTTAAACAATACGGTCATTTTTTAGATATAGCAGAGTATAAATGTTAAATAAATGTATTGAATTTTGTTTTTGTTTTTTGGTATGTCTGTTACTAATGGTATGCATCTTAAGAAAAGGCTAATTGGGCTGGGGGCAGTGGCTCATGCCTGTAATACCAGCACTTTAGGAGGCCAAAGTGAGTGGATCGCTTGAACCCACGAGTTCAAGACCAGCCTGGGCAACATGGTAAAACCCTGTCTCTACAAAAAATACAAAAATTAAAAAATAAATAATTGCTTTTAAATGACAAAATAAATTCAGAAATTCATCAGCCTGTGGTGGCACATGCCTGTAGTCCCAGCTACTCAGGAGGCTGAGATGGGAGGATTGCCTGAACCTGGGGAAGTTGAGGATGCAGTGAGCCATGATGGTGCTGCTGCACTCTAGCCTGAGCAACAGGGAGACCCTGTCTCAAAAAAATGAAAAATGAAAAGGCTTGCTGTGCATGATGTCAGGTTTCACAGAGCTTTGCATATTTAAGAAATAAAGTTCTTGCTTTCAAATTCTCAGGTACCAAGCAGACATCGAGGGGAAATACTGAAATATACTTACTTGTTCAACATGTTAGTATTGTTACCTCCCTTCTTCACGTAATCATAACCTTCTTGTCACCAGAATAACATAAAGATGAAGATGTTCAGAAGGATGTCAGCTTTTTTAGCTATGCACCTTCCAGTTGCCAATGAACACATTGTCTATACAACATGAGCCAGCCTCCAGAGGTCATGCACAACGCTGTGGCTCTAAAACTCCCTCTCTGGATGATATAACCATAATTTCTCATTAAATCCCCAAATATTGTATATACTCACATAGCAACTCACTAAGTTCAGAAAAGCAGGTATCTAGGCCTGCATAAATGAAGGGGCCACTGAACACTGCATAATTATCCACTCACCAGACTGTCCTTAATGAGACAACGTAAAATAACATGATCTTCAATTTTAGGAAGCTAAACCTTCCCAAGCTAAAAAAAAAAAAGCCTTTAAAAAAAAGATTTTGGCTTTGCAATTAAATATCCTTGTCTTTCCTATATAACCCTCTTTTTTTCTATCTAGTACAAATTACCAACGCCATAATCCAATGTTCAACAAAATACAAAAGGTCTTTATATAAGCTTTGGTGTGTGGCCAGGCATGGCTGTACCAATACACATATTCCCAACTTTCTTTGGCCAAACTAATTTACCTTTATGCTGACTGTACCTAACTGTATGCAGAAGAATTTGATGCTGATAGCTACCAAGTCCCTGGTGACCTTATTGCTGGTCCTAAAGTTTTAGTCAAGATTTTCATGGGTGTCCCCATTGCCTCGGGCACCTGTTAAAGAAAAACAGGTCTCTAGGTCGGTCTCTCTCTCTCTCTCCCACATGCTAACTTAAACTATAATTATCTCTTTGAATAAAACTTCCTGATAGAATTTCTAAAAATATTATATCATGTTAAACCCTGGACTTTTATGGAATGGAAATATAAGAAAAGTCTGTTTGTAGTGTGTTTGAGTAGCTTTTAAGAAACTACTTGAAAGCATTCTCCATTGTTTTAACTTGGTTTTATTTTACATTGTTTTAGGACCTTCCACAATCAGTTCCCTTTTGAATTTAATGTAAGGATAAAATTTGTCTTGTTTATAGGAAAATTGGTCTCATTGGGTAAGAGTAATACAAATCCTATACAATTTTTGTCTTAGTTGTCAGGATGTTCAGACCTAACTTAGCATTCAGCTATATTAATACTTCCCAGATGTCAGCCACATTCGCCTGTTTTTTTTTTATTATTTTAAAATTATGCATAAATTAAAATGTACTTTCATCATGGACGATGGTTATTGTTTAGTTTGTAGCTAATGAAAAGCAAATTTGTGAAAAGTATTGCCTTTATGGAGCATGATTCTAACTAGCTTTGTAATTTTTTTTAATCTACATTTAGCTTCATCAAACAGGATTATTGAAAGGATCTTCTCTGGGGCAGTAACAAGGTAAGAAAACGTTTAATTCTACGTTTTAAAATGAACTACAAGGAATACTGTAACCATCTCATTTTAGCAATGCTTCCTGAATAATTTGGCAGTGCTACTAGACCAAATAATATCCTATAAATCATAGTTATGGTTTAATACAAGACAGTAATTCTTTTTAAAAAAAATAATTTCAACTTTTCTGATTCAGAGAATACATGTACAGGTCTGTCACATGGGAACAATGCGTGATGATGAGGTTTGGTGTATGGAGGATGCTGTCACACAGGCAGTGAGCACAACACCCAACAGGCAGTCCCTCAGCCCTCACTCTCCTCACTACCTACCTACTTCAGCAGACCCCAGTGTCCATTGCTCCCATCTTTATACCCATGTGTACTCAATGTTAGCTTCCACTTACAAGTGAGAACATATGGTACTTGGTTTTCTGTTCCTGTGTTAATTCACTTAGGACAATGGCCTCCAGCTGCCTCCATGTTGCTGCAGGGACATGATTTCATAATTTTTATGGCTGCATAGTATTCAGTGGTATATATGTACCACATTTTCTTTATCCAGTCTACTGTTGAGAGGCATCTAGGTTGATTCCATGTCTTTGCTATTGTGAATAGTGCTGGATAAACATACAAGTGCATGTATATTTTTGGTAGAATGATTTATTTTCCTTTGGGTATATACCCAGTAATGGGATTGCTGGGTCGAATTGTAGTTCTGTTTTAAGTTCTTTGAGAAATCAACTGCTCTCCACTGCAGCTGGACTCGTTTATATTCGCACTAACAGTGTATAAGCATTTCCTTTTCTCCACAGCCTCACCAGCATGTGTTATATTTTGACTTTTTAGTAATTGCCATTCTGATGTTGTGAGATGGTATTTTGTTGTGGTTTTTATTTGCATTTCTCTAATGATGAATAATGTTGAGATTGTTTCATGTTTGTTGGCTGGCTGCCTGTATATCTTCTGAGAAGTGTCTGTTCATGTCCTTTGCCCATTTTTAAATGGGGTTGTTTTTTGCTTGTTGAATTAAGTTCCTCACAGATTCTGGATATTAGACCTCTGTTGGATACATAGTTTGAGAATATTTTCTCCCATTCTGTAGGTTGTCTGTTAAATCTGCTGATAGTTTCTTTTGTTGTGCAAAAGCTCTTTAATTTGGTCCTAATCATCAATTTTTGGTTTTGTTTCAGTTGCTTTTGAGGACTTAGCCATAAATTATTTGCCTAGGCTGATGTCAAGAAGGGTATTTCCTAGGTTTTCTTCTAGGATTGTTATATTTTGAGGTCTAATATTTAAGTCTTTAATCCATTGTGAATTAATTTTTATATGGTGAAAAGTAAGGGTCTGGTTTCACTCTTCTGCATATAGCTAACCAGTTATCCCAGCATTGTTTATTGAATAGGGAGTCGTCTTTTCATTGTTTTTGTTGATTTTGTCAAATATCAGATGGCTGTAGGTGTGCAGCTTTATTTCTGGGCTCTCTATTCTGTTCCATTGATCTAGTGTCTGGTTTTGTACCAGTATCATGCTGTTTGGGTTACAGTAGCCTTATAGTGTAGTTTGAAGTCAAGTGTTATGATACCTCTGGCTTGGTTGTTTTTGCTTAAGATTGCTTTAGCTATTTGGGCCTTGTTTTTGGTTTCATATGAATTTTGGAATAGTTCCCCCCCCCCAAAAAAAAAAAAAAACTTCTCTGTGAAAAATGACGTTAGCTTAATAAGAATAGCGTTGAATCTGTAAGATTGCCTTGGGCAGTATGGTTATTTTAACAATATTGATTCTTCCTATCCATGACCATGGAATGTTTTTCCATTGGTTTGTGTCATCTCTGATTTCTTTCAGTAGAGTGTTGTAGTCCTCCCTTAGAGATTTTTCACCTCCTTGGTTAGCCATATTCCTAGGTATTGTGTTTTGTGTGTGTGTGTGGCTATTGTAAATGGGATTGCATTCTTGATTTGGCTCTCAGCTTGAATGCTGTTGGTGTATAGAAATGTTACTGATTTTTATATATTGATTTTGTATCCCGAAACTTTAATGAAATTGTTATTAGTTCTGAAAGCCTTTTGGCATAGTTTTCAGGCTTTTCTAGGTATAGAATCATATGGTCAGCAAAGAGAGATAATTTGACTTTTCCTATTTGGATGCATTTTCTTTCTCTTGCCTGATTGCTCTGGCCAAGACTTCCAGTACTGTGTTGAATAGAGTGGTGAGAGTGGGCATCCTTGACTTGTTCTTAAGGGGATTGTTTCTGGCTTTTGTCCTTTCAGTATAATGCTAGCTGTGTGTTTGTCATAGATAGCTCTTATTATTTTGAAGTATCTCCCTTTGATGCCTAACATGAGTATTAATCCTATATCTAAATATAGATAACAGTATTTTATCCCAGTGATAATTCACATTCATATTAAAAACCAGATTTCTTTTCTTTGTATCTGCAAATGCCTTCTGGTTTTGCCCTCTAGGCCTTTGAAGATAAGAATGCTAGTTGCCCTTTATAAAGCATCTAGCATTCTAATTTTTTAAAAATCAACTGACATATTAATTTATTTTTTAGCCTATTATCCTGATAAACGGTTCTGAGTAATTGCTCAGGAAATTTTATAACCGTGTGTTTTCTTCAGGGGAAAAACAATACAGAAAGAGGGAAGAATGAGCTATGCAGATTTTGTTTGGTTTTTGATCTCTGAGGAAGACAAAAGGAATCCTACCAGGTATGACTTCTAAGTTTCCTTTGCCAAGATGCTAAACACATGCACAAAGTTTGAAAAAGTCGTGGTACATATTATACCTAGTGAGCAAACTCAACCTGGCAATAAGGTGAATTAGACTTAGTCTCTGCCGTCTTAGAGCTCTCAGTCTCGGGAGATTGGTACTGAATCCATGTTCATGGCGTATCAAGGGAAGTGCTGTTACCCACAGAAACAAAGGTGAAATGACATGTAAGCTGATGACAAGTAGGGCTAGTAAGCATTCGTGTGGAATATAGGAATAGATACTGTGAATTATTTGTTTTATCATCTTACTGGTTAAGTGGAAAACCTTTACCATTAGAGAGGGAAAGCAAATTGTGGATGACTAGTATATGAGAACACATCCTCATTCTGCCAGTTGAATCGTCTGTGCTTTTTCTTGGCACTGTCAGACACACCTTGATTGGATTTATGAATTCACACATTTCTTTCTTTCTGTCTCTTGTTTAAGCAAAAAATTTAGGTGCCTTACTTCTTATCCCTACTTTGTGTAACATAATGCACTGTAGTTTGTGCTCAGTACCAAGGGAGGGAGGGGTTATAGTCTTTGATGGTGCTTGCAGGTATAACTAACTCAGCTATCTTAATATTGGTTTAAAAAGTTATCTGAATGTTCAATATGACCAGGTATGGTGGCTCACAGCTGTAATGCCAGAACTTTGGGAGGCCAAGGCAGGAGGATCACTTGAGGCCTGGAGTTTGAGACCAGCCTGGGCAATGTAGTGAGGCTCCATCTCTTCAGAAAATTTTTTAAATAGCTGGGAATGGTGATGCACACCTGTAGTCCTAGCTATTCGAGAGGCTGAGGCAGGATGGTCGCTTGAGAACAGGAGTTTTTGAGGCTGTAGTGAGCTAGGATCATGCCATTATACTCCATCCTGGGTATCAGAGCAGGACACAATCTCTAAAAAAATAAATAAATGTTGAATATATTGTTTAGAAGTTGTTGAAATTAAAATAAGCCATTTCTTGAACAGCTTGTTAGATTATTTTTAAATAACTGTTTTCCATTTCAAAAGTAATAATTTACTTAGAAAACATGAATGAGCAGAAGAAAAATAAATTTTAATACCAATAATTTTAATACCCAGAAAAAAAACTATTAAAAATTAGTATATATGGTAGTCTTTTTCTCCTTTTTTTTTCGAGATAGAGTCCTGCTTTGTCACCCAGCCTGGTGTGATCTCGGCTCACTGCAACCTCTGCCTCCCGGGTTCAAGTGATTCTCCTGCCTCAGCCTCCTGTGTAGCTGGGATTACAGGTGCACACCACCATGCCCAGCTAATATTTGTAATTTTTAGTAGAGACAGGGTTTCACCATGTTGGTCAGGCTGGTCTGAACCTCCTGACCTCATGATCTGCCCGCCTCGGCCTCCCAAGTGCTGGGATTACAGGCGTGAGCCACCACACCCAGCCAGTAGTCTTTTTCATATACAGGCATAGTATCTCTTACCTGAAATTCTTGAATACAGAAGTGTTTCAGTTTTTGGATTTTTTCAGATTTTGAACTATTTATGTTATACTTACCAGTTGAGCATCCTAAATCTGAAATCCAAAATGCTCCAATGACTATTTCCTTTGAGTTTGAGTTTTGCTTGTCTTGTTGGTACTTGAAAAGTTTTGGATTTTCGGCTGGGTGCAGCGGCTCACACCTGTAATTCCAGCCCTTTGGGAAGCCAAAGCGGTCAGCTCACCTGAGGTCAGGAGTTCAAGACCAGCCTGGCCAACAAGTTAACCTGTCTCTACTAAAAATATAAAATATTAGCTGGACATGGTGGTACATGCCTATAATCCCAGCTACATGGGAGGCTGAGGCAGGAGAATCGCTTGAACCCAGAAAGTGTAGGTTGCAGTGAGGTGAGATTGCACCATTGCACTCCAGCTTGGGTGACAAGAGGAAAACTCCATTGCAAAAAAAAAAAAGCATCTAAATGAAATGAAGACCATCTCATGTTCATGGATCAGTGGACATCCAATGTTCATGGATCAGAGGACATGCAATATTCATGGATCATTGTTAAGATGGCAGTAATTCCCAGACTAATCTACAGATTCCTAACAAAATACTGGTTAGTTACTTTGAGGAGTCAAAGGTTTTTTTGTTTTTTGGTGTTTTTTTCCCCAGAAATTGAAAAGCTGAATCTTGAATTCCTATGGAAATACAAAGAAACCAGAGTAACCAAAACAATCCTGGAAAAGGACAGAAAAATTGTAGGATTCACACTTCCCTATTCCAAAATATTTCACTACAAAGTGAAAGTAAACAGGACTGTGTGGTACTTGTATAATGATGGACATAAAAATAAATGAAATTGAATTGAGAATTGAGAAATATATCTTCACAATTATGGCTAATTTATTTTCAACAAGGATGCTAGATGCCAAGACAATCCAATGGGGAAAAAACAGTGTTTTTAATAAATAGTGCTGGGACAACTGGATATCATAACAAAATAATATTAGGTTGGTGCAAAAGTAATTGCAGTTTTTGCAATTTCTTTCAATGGCAAAAAACCACAATAACTTTTGCACTAACCTTAATTTGGCCCCCTAGTTCACGTACTACAAAAATTAAGTCAAATGGATCACAGACCAAAATGTAAGAGCTAATACTATAAAAATTTTAGAAGAAAATAGAGGAGTAAATTTTCACAACCTTGATTAGCATTTTCTTAGATGTGATGCCAAAAGCCTAAGTAAGTATCAAAAGAAAAAGAAGTCGATGAATTGGACTTCATCAAAATTTTAAACTTTTGGCTGGGTGCGGTGACTCATTTGGGAGGCCAAAGCAGGTGGATTGCCCAAGCTCAGGAATTCAGTACCAGCCTAGGCAACATGGTAAAATCCCATCTCTACCAGAAATACAAAATTTGTACAGGCATGGTGGCATGCGCCTGTGGTCCCAGCTACTTGGGAGGCTGAGGTGGGAGGATCACTTGAGCCTGGGAGGCAGAGGTTGCACTGAGTTGAGATCATGTCACTGTATTCCAGCCTGGGTGGCAGAGTGAAACCCCATCTCAAAAAAAAAAAAAAAAAAAAAATTAAAACTTTTGTGCTTCAGAAGATATGATCAAGAAAGTAAAAAGACAACCCATAGCATGGAAAAAGATAATTGCAGATGATATATCTGATAAGGAACTTGTATCTAGAATGTGTAAATAACACTTACAACTCAGTAACAGACAACCCAATGTAAAACATGGACGAAGGATCTGAATAGACGTTTTTCCAAAGAAGATGTATACATGGCCAATAAGCACCTGAAAAGATGCTTAGCATCATTAGTCATCAGAGAAATGCAAATCAAAACCACAGTGAGATACCACTTCATACTAGGATAGTTATCAAAGAGTCAGATAATAACGGGTGCTGCCAAGAATGTGGAGAAATCGGAACCCTCATACATTAAAAGTAAGAACATAAAATGGTGCAGCCATTAAGAAAAGTCTGACATTACACCCAAAATACATGAAAATATATCCACACAAAATCTTATACACTCATTTTCATATAGCCAGAAGTTGGGAACAGCCCCAGATAAACAAATGTGATATATTCATATAATCAAGTATTATACAGCAGTAAACAGAAATGAAGTACTGATACATACTACACATGATTGGATCTTGAAAACTTTATGTGAAGTAAAAGATGGAAGTCACAAAATGCCACATATTGTATGCATTTATATAAGTTGTCCAGAATAGGCAAATATATAGAAACAGGAAATAGGTTAATGGTTGCCTAGTCCATGGAGAGCCTGTGGTGAAATGAGGAATGAGTGCTAATGGGTATGGAGTCTTTTTTTGTAGGTGATGAAATTGTCCCTGTATTAATTATAGTGATGGTTATACAACTCTGAATGTTAAAAAACATTGAATAGTACATTTTTCCCCCCTTCTGATCCTTGATTCAGGAGAATAGTACATTTTAAAAGGAACAATTATATGTGAAATATATTTCAGTAAGCCTATTTTAAAGAAAGACTTAAAATACTACAAAGTATGTTCTGTAAGCAAAATGAAATTAATGTGGAAATTAATAAGAGAAAGACAACTGGAAAATCTCCACACGCTTGAGTATTAAACAGCACACTTCTGAATAATCCATGGATTAAAAAGAATGACTCAAGGGGAATTAGATATCACAAAGTGATAAAGGAATGCCACAAATAACATATATACACAAAAATATGGTGACCTCAATGAAATAGACCAATTTCAAGTCACAAATTAATAAAACTCACCTAAGAAGAAATATATAACCTGAATAGTCAGATATCTATTAAAGGAAACTGAATTTATAGTTTAAAACCTCCTGAAAAAAAAATCTCCCAGCCCAGATAATTTCACTGTATTCTTATAGTCATTTGAAGAAGAAATAATACCAAATTCTGCATCACCTTTTTCAGAAAACAGGAAGGGGAAGAATAATTCCCAACTCATTTTATAAAGCCAGCATTACCTTGGTAACAAAACCAGACAAACACCTACAAGAAAATAAAACTACAGACTGACATCCCTCTTGAATATAGACCCAAAATCATTAACAACAAAATACTAATAAGTCAAGCCTTAGTTCCTCAGACTTTTAGGTCCCTCTTCCAGAATCTGCAGATGCCCCAAGGGAAAAATGGTCCCAAATGCTAGGTGCCCCTCTCTGGATTTTCTTCTTCTATATCTGGATACTATAATTCTTAACTGCCCTGTTAATTCTCCAGCACCTTTGAACTGTTTTTTTTCTATGTGGGGTCCCCTCAATTTCCTCAGTAGAAGGCTTGATCCCACTTAGGTAATCATTAGCAGAAATGGAGCTCTTCAAATAAGCTTTTCACATCATGAGATCCATAACTGGATTCTCATAAAATATTACCAACAGGTTTTTTGAGTCAAAAGCTTTCTTAGACCTCCTCCTTTGGTGCTCCTTTTCTACCTTGCATGTTGCCTTTCTCCTAGCCTTTTCTCTTTCGTTCATTGGTCCTTATGCTCTCCAATATTCACAGAATTGGATCTGATTAATCTACCACATCTTTCAGATGTTATTGAGATTCCATTATTTGCCAGTGACTAGTATTTTATATGTAATGGCTTATTTAATCCTCATATCACTATGAGTTGAGGTAGCAGTAGTCCCATTTTTCAGTTGAGGAAACAGAAGTTCTAAGAGACTGTGCAGCTAGTAAGTGTCCTAGCTTGGATTCAAACTCAGGTTTGTCTCTCTCCCAAACCTGGACTCTTTACCACTATAATATATCTGGCCTGTCATGCCAGACAGCATTCGTTTGCATGTCTCTCTTCTTTCCAACTAGGGCTGTAGACTCCCTAACAGAGAGTTCTTTTGGTGTCATGAAATTGCTATTGCTTCAGAGAATCAAAATTAGTCCAATTATAGAAGAAAGTAACTACTGATTTTGCCTTATTGATATTTGTTTCCTTGTTTCTAGTAGCACTTACTAGGTACCCCGTGTGTTACTCTTAGTGGTTCACGTGGTTCACATTGCTTTACTAAAGCAGAGTGTGAGCAGAAAATAGTGAATTTTGACAAAAATATCTATACAGATGCTCCTTCACTTACAGTAGGGTTATGTCCTGATAAACCCAGCATCACTTGAAAATATAAATCAAAAATTATTTAATATACCTAACCTATTGAACATTATAGCTTAGCCTAGCCTGCCTTAAATGTGCTCAGAACATATCTTAGCCTACAGTTGGACAAAATCATCTAGCACAAAGCCTACTCTATAATAAAGTGTTGAATATCTCATATAATTTATTGAATACTATACTGAAAGTGAAAACAGAATGATTGTACTGGTACTTAAAGTGCAGTTTCTAATGAATGCATATGGCTTTCACACCATTGTAAAGTCAAAAAATTTTAAGTCAAACTAAGTCAGAGACTGTCTATAGACTCAAAATCAAACTCTTATTTGAGAAAACGTAATAGGCACGCCTTTGCAGAAATTGGGTTTCTGGCTTATAAATTACATGGGTAGAAAAAACTGAATTTTGTTTAAAAAAAGAAAAAGTAATACATTCACTAAGGTGTGATTAATCCTGTGTGAATGCTGCACAAAATTAGGATCTAGAATCATTCCTATGCCTAGAAACAGAGGTAGATATGGAAAGTATCTGGGTAGTTTTTTTTCTGTGGACAGACTCTTGCAAACCCTCTTTTGGTATGTCCTTTAATCTCTCTCTCCTGGTTTTTATCATATTCTCCTTCTACCTTAGTCATCTGGCTAGGTGTCACCTCCAACAGCTATTTCATTCACCTTTGTTATACCTAAGGGCACTAGGCCAGTGCCTTTCACAGTAGCATATAATAAAATATGTATACTGAATATGCAACAAAATATATATTCAGTTACTGCCTAAGCAATAATGGAATTTCCAATAACTTTCTTCTTGAATAGCATACAGGAGTTTATATTAGGGGTAAGAAATCACTGGCTTAGCACTTAATTTCATTCAGTCCAAGGAAAGGACAAGAAGTAATCTTGGCTCACGCCTGTAGTCCCACCTACTTGGGAAGCTGAGGCATAAGAATCGCTTGAAGTGCGGGGTAGGGGGCAGAAGGTTTCAGTGAGCTGAGATTGTGCCACTGCACTCTAGCCTGGGCGACAGAGCGAGACTATGTCTCAAAAAAAAAAAAAGTAATCTTCTTTATGTCTATAATTTTAGAAATAGAATTTGTCATTAATATGCTTTGAAAAACCAAATATTGGTAAATATAGTAGAAATTTAATACTAGTGCTCTCTGGTCAGTTATTCCTTTTGTGTTTTCTGTTTTCCAACTTTCCTACAATAAACAGTCAATACTTTCAGGCTCTGAGAAGATCAGTTACCTTTGATAAGAAAAAAAACAGAAAATCTGCATTGAAAGAAACATTAGAGAGTATCTAGTACTTTTTTTCCTTCTGTTTTTTTTTTTTTCCTTTTTCAAATCCACATAGAAAAAGTAGATGTGTAGAGTATCCAATACTTTTAATTAAAAAATTTCCTTTCAACATGTCCTCCATCCAGCCCCTGCTGCTAAACTTTCAGGGACAGGTAACTTATCCACTGAGGCAGCCTGTTTCATTTTTCTCTTTCATTCGTTGAACCTTATGCTCTCCAATATTCACAGAATTATATCTGATTAATCTACCACATCTTTCAGATATTTTAAAGCAGTTATCATGTGCCTTTGGCAAATACTCAGGAAGTATGTCTGTTTGCATTCTAGCAGTCTAGCTTTCTTTCTAACAGGCTATTACAAAGAACTGAACTATAAGCTTCAACTTTATTTATTGTAAAGATAAGATTATTTTGTCTTAGTTCTTAATTGAAAATGCAAGTAACTAAAGTATTTCCATTTCTTTTTCACAGTAAAATAAGTTGTGTTTCACTTCAGTCCTGTTAAATCCTTATTAAAATCAAGATTTACTTTCTTCCCTTTTGCTTGATTTTGGTTCTCTTAAGATAAGTAATGAGGAATTTCAAGACACCAGGAGATGTTAGAGACCAGTCAGTCAAAGGATAGTCCCCTGCCCCTTTTGTACTAAAACCATTATTACTTAAAAAAAAAAAAAAAAAGAAAAAGACACAACAGTGTAACAACCAGTTATTATTACATGTATTGCAGCCCTCTGCAACTCTTCAAGGTTTTTCCCGTAATCAGGAATACTTTCACAGTGGGGCAGCATTCTGCCCCTTTTATATTCTAAGAGTAGATATGATATGACTGAACCTCACCATAGCCAACCTGTTACCTCATATTCATTAAACCCAATGAATGTCCCCTTTGTTCTTTAATATAAAAACATTAAACATCAAGTTGGTACAATTTTTAAAATATATTTCTCAAAAAGACCTTGCCCAGTCTGAGCAACATAGGAAGACACAATCTCTACAAAAAAATTTTTTTTTAATTAGCCAGGTGTAGTGGTACATGCATGTGGTCCCAGCTACTCTGGAGGCTGAGGCAGGAGGCTCACTTGAGCCCAAGAGGTTGAGGCTGCAGTGAACTATGACTGCACTACTGCACTCCAGCTTGGGTGACAGAATGAGAGCCTCTCTCAAAAACAAAAAAAAACTTTCCAAGTATTACATGTTCAATTTTTTGCAATAACGTAAACTATGTCTGTCTCAGAAAAAGGACACACAGATCTTAATGTAACTTACTTGAAAACAGTCAATAGTTACAACTTAGTTATTTTCACGTTTCTCTCCCCAAAGGAGATTTTTTTAAAACCATTAAAGGTGTGGTTCTTAATATGGTTTCAGGCCTACAAGTGGGAATTTGAACAACAGTCTCCTAGAACCTTCTCTTGAAAAGTTTTAGTTTGCCAGGAATTTGTGGTTCTTTAGAAAAATATTGTTCCCTATTGCCAATGAATGTTGTTGGTTTCATAAAGGATATAGGAGAAGAGATAATAACAAAGTGTTGGAAACTGGAAAGCAAATAAACATAGCAGACCACCTGAATCCTAAGCCAGCAGAGGGAAAAACCAAGAAGCAACCAGATATACCCAGCAAAACCTCCAAACATTCAGGATTTGGGGATACCAGGAACCTTGAAAGTGGGTGGTGGGATAAATGTAAAGACAAAAACAGGAGACCTTATAGAAAGTTTGTTTAAATGAACAGTCGATCTTCAGGTCATGTCCTCTACCCTAGCATAAAACTGGTGCTGTATTCCCTGAAGAGTATAAAACAGAGGGCCTGTGGACTAGGGAGCACTGGGCACAGTTGAGATGTGGATGTGATCTTGAAAACAGATGAAATGAGTGTATGTGTACTGAATGCTGAGACGCCCAGTCTTCATTCCTCACTCAGCTAACAGAATGCTGCCTACCTGCCCTGAACCTCCAAGCAAGAAACTAAAAGATGCTTTTCTGGGGAATGGACCTACCCAAGAATAATGACCTGAAGATTTGTCACTGGGTCATTCCCAAGGAAAAAAAACCCAGCCCATTCATTTTACAGTAAAGCCCAGAGTCAACAGACCCACTAATCAGAACCTCCAATCAGCATTTTAGCACCTACTCTCAAATATGAGCAGAGAACAGAGGATCACTAGATACCTGAGTAAAGGCTCTTATACAAAAGATAAAGGCCACACTAATAGGGGTGGGGGAAGAGAAAACTTGGATGAAACAGAGACTTTCTGAGAAAATAAAACTTTAACAAGAAAGAAAACAGTGATTAATATCCTCACAGAGATATGAGAAGAAATTATAATCACAGGACATGAACAGAATGATATTTTTTATGAAAGGAACATTCAGGAAACCAAAAAGCTCTAAGCAATCAAAACTACAGTAGCAAAAATAAAACAGAATGTTTGTTTAGAAGATAAAGCTGTGTAACCGTCCCAGGAAGAAACCTTCACCCCCAAAAAAGATGACGCAAAAGAAAATAAAGACAAGATATGAAAATTGGAGAACCAGGTCAAAAAAAATTTAATATAACTAGAAATTGAAATATGGTACAAGTCACATAGGTTTAAAATTTAGCCACAGTGGAAAATTTAAAAATAGGTAAAATTAATTTAGTTATATATGTTTTGTATTTGTACTGAGAAAACGTCAAATTTGATTAGCCACATTTCAAATGCTCAAAAGGCCACATGTGGCTAGTAGCTATACCATACTGGGCTATGTAGATCTGAATAACAATTTTTAAAAAAGGGCAGGGAAGAGATATGAAAATCTTCAAAGACTGAAGGATAGTAGTTTCCAAACTGAATAGGTTCATAAAAGCCCAGCCAAATAGATGAGTTAGATCTCAACCAAGACACTCCATCATGATATTTCAAACCACCAAGAACTCAGAGAAACCTCTGCAGGCTTCTAAAAGGAAAAAAAACAAAACGGGTTATAGTCAAAGGAATAGATACCAATAAAGCTTTGAACTTCTCATCAATACTGACAAGACAATATGGATCAATACTTTTTAAAAGTATGAAGGAAAAGGCCGGGCACAGTAGCTCACACCTATAATCCCAGCACTCTGGGAGGCCAAGACAGGAGGATCACTTGAGACCAGGAGTTCGAGACTAGCCTGGGCAATATAGTGAGACCCTGTGTCTACAAAAAAAAAAAAAAAATTTTTTTTAATTAAAAATTAGCCAGGCTGGGTGTGGTGGCTCACACCTGTAATCCCAGCACTTTGGGAGGCCAAGGTGGGTGGACTGCATAAGGTCAGAAATTCAACACCAACCTGGGCAATATGATGAACCCCATCTCTACTAAAAAACACAAAAATTAGCTGGGCGTGGCAGCGGGCACCTGTCATCCCAGCTACTTGGGAGGCTGAGGCAGGAGAATCGCTTGAACCGGGGAGGCAGAGGTTGCAGTGCAGAGATTGCACCAGTTTACTCCAGCCTGGGCAATACAGTGATAGCGTGAGACTCCATCTGGATTTAAAAAAAAAAAAAATTAGCCATGGCATGCACCTGTAGTTCCAGCTACTTGGGAAGATTGCTTGAGTCCAGGAGTTCAAGACTGCAGTGAGTCATGTTGTGCCTCTACACTCCAGGCTGGGCAGCAGAGTGAGACCCCATTTCTAAAGTGAAAAAAAAAAAAAAAATCTGCAGGCAAAACACCACCAACCTCTAATTCTGTAACCAGCCAAAATACCAACCATATTAGAGGATAGAAAAAAGGCATTTTCAAAGATCCGAGATCTCAGAAAATATACCTGCCATGCTCCCTCATTTAATAGGCTACCGGAGAATGCACAGAGTAACAAAATAATGAGGACACAAAACAAAGAATGAGGAAAATGTGAGAAACAAGAAATAGGAGAAAGGTGAAAGGAATCCCTAGATGAAACTGTGAGCCAGGCCTAGAGTCCAAGTAGCCCAGATTAGAGTAGGTCAGAAGGAACCAAGGAAGACTTCATCAAGAACATGCAGCTGACAGAGCACCTCATGGGACTGAGTGTGGATTTAGACAACCAGCAGAGATTTGGGGGTTGAATTAGTAACAAGTACACAGAAAACTAAGCAAATAAGAGATAAAAGAAAAATATAAAGTTATAAATTCGAAATGTTGAGCAAGTTAACTTTATTAAGAGGATGAAAAGGGCAGGTAGGCAAAGTGGTGAGAAATTGTAAAAGAACTAAAGTTATCTTTCATAGTGTGAAATCAACACATTGGTTTTTTGGTTTTTGTTTTTGGTTTTTTTGGGTTTTTTTTCTTTTTAGGAGGGAGTCTCATTCTTTCGCCCAGGCTGGAGTACAGTGGTGTAATGTTGGCTCACTGCACTGTCCACCTCCCAGGCTCAAACAGTTCTCCCACCTTAGCCTCCCAAGAAGCTGGGACTACTGGCATGCACCACCATGCCCAGCTAATTTTTTGTATTTTTAGTAGAGACAGGGTTTCACCATGTTGGCCAGGCTTTTCTCAAACTCCTGAACCTCAAGTCATCTGCCCGACTCAGTCTCCCAAAGTGCTGGGATTACAGGTATGAGCCACCATGCCCGGTTCTTAAACAGTTCTTAAAACAAATACAAGAAAGGAGTGATATAGGCGTGTTATCTGAAAATAGGAATGTAAAAAGCACAACAATCAGGTGTTGAACATGGTTGGTTCTGGGTAAAAAAATAAAGGGAAGAAGGGGTATGCCATTTTTTCTAACAAACTTGGTAAAACTATTATCTAACCCTGAAGTGTACATAATATGTAACTTTTCTTTTAAAAGAAACATAGTAAATCTGGATGAATAAAAGGTCTTTACCAGGCCCATGATAATGAATGTCCTTATCGCCTAGCATTGAGTATTGGTTCCGCTGCATGGATGTGGATGGGGATGGCATACTCTCCATGTATGAGCTGGAGTACTTCTATGAGGAGCAGTGTGAACGGATGGAAACCATGGGAATCGAGCCCTTGCCATTCCATGATTTACTGTGCCAGATGCTTGACCTAGTAAAGCCAGCCACTGATGGTGAGACCAAGCAATGAGACATTTGCACTGTTTACCTATGTATCAGAGGGGGTCACAGAATCCTAGATTGTCCTAAATTATTTAACTTTTCAGAGTCTTCTAACCAGTCTTCCCAGTACAGAGGTGTTTAAAGTTTCTCCTTGATTATTAGTGTAGCAATTTTTTTTTGAACTGCAGTCTCACTTTGTCACCTAGGCTGGAGTGCTGTGGTGCAATCTCTGCTCACTGCAACCTCCACCTCCTGGATTCAAGCAATTCTTCTGCCTCAGCTTCCCAAGTAGCTGGTATTACAGGAGCCTGTCACCATGCCCAGCTAATTTATGTATTTTTAGTAGAGACAAGATTTTATCATGTTGACCAGGCTGGTCTTGAACTCCTGACATCAGGTGATCCACCTGCCTCGGCCTCCCAAAGTGCTGGGGTTACAGGCATGAGCCACCACGGCCAGCCTTAGTGTAGCAATTGATGGCGAGTCTACTACTTAAGAAATAGGAGTTTAAGGCCGGGTGCGGTGGTTCACGCCTGTAATCAACACTGGGAGACTGAGGCAGGCTGATCACAAGGTCAGGAGATCAAGACCATCCTGGCCAACATGATGAAATGCGATCTCAAAAAAAAAAGAAAAAAAGAAATAGGATTTTACACCAGGCACGGTGGTGTGTGCCTGTAGTGCCTGCTATGGAGGCTGAGCTGGGAGGATTGCATTATGATTGTGCATGTGAGTAGCCACTGCACTCCAGCCTGGGCCACACAGCAAGACCCCATCTCTTTTTTAAAAAGAAAATGAAAGCAGGGTTTGGGGGGATGAAAGAGGATTTCTCCTTAGACACAGAAAGCACATGAGGAGAGATGGGAAGACACTGCTTGATAGGCACAGAGTTTCCTGTTGGGGTGATGATATTGTTATAGAACTAGAAAGTGGCAATGGTTGTACAACATTGTGAGTGTACTAAAAGCCACTAAATTGTGCACTTTAAATCTGTTTAAATGGTGAATTTGTTAGTGAATTTTACCTCGATTAAATTTTTTTATTTTGAAAATAGGACTTTTATAATAAACATATACTTTTAGACATCAGTGAAAGTTTTTTTCTTTTGCCAAAATAGCTCTTGATGAAATTTACCAAATTTGTTTATTTTTATGTAGGCAAAATAACTCTAAGAGATCTGAAGAAGTGCAGAATGGCTCACATCTTCTATGACACTTTCTTTAATCTGGAGAAATATTTAGACCATGAACAGAGAGATCCCTTTGCGGTCCAGAAGGTATCAGTATAATTTTAACTTTTATTTGAGGCCTGCAGTATCAGGGGCTGTGTGTGCTACATATTAAAATGGTGTCTACATGCTGGAATTTCAGTAAAGAGAGAACATTTACAACATTTCATTAAAGACTAAAAAGAGGCAACAAAGGACCTAGGGCACATGTCTCTCCACAGCTGATCATCAGGTTTAGGTAACCTGCATCTGCCTAAGCACTTTCAATTGAGTGAACTGTATAGCTTATCTGCTGATACATACACTGGAAACTCGTTACAAACAAGTAGTTTTGAACAAAATTTGTCCTTCTAACTTTTAAAAATATATCAACAGGGCCAGGCGCAGTGGCTCACACCTGTAATCCCAGCACTTGGGGAGGCAGGTGGATCACGAGGTCAGGAGATTGAGACCATGCTTGCCAACATGGCGAAACCCCATCTCTACTAAAAATACAAAAAAAAATTAGCTGGGCATGGTGGCATGTGCTTGTAGTCCCTGCTACTCAGGAGGCTAGGGCAGGAGAATCGTTTGAACCCAGGATGTGGAGGTTGCAGTGAGCCAAGCCAAGATCGTGCCACTGTACTCCAGCCTGGGTGACAGAGTGAAACTCCGTCTCAAAAAAAAAAAAAACAAAAAAAAAAAAACAGGCACATCTGTATTAGAAACTATATTGGCCTTGATTCAGTTGTACCATTCACTTTCAGGATTCCATGGTAAATAGCTTTCCCCATTGCAGTGAAACCTAGAAGTTCTCCATGATTGATAGAAAACCTTAAAATAATATAATACTATTTTAAGTGTTAATGATTGCTATACATGGCTATCAGCTTTGAATGTCATTCTACATCTGCATAAAGATGAATACCATTCCCTAGACACAAAAACGTGTGGACCCTCAGAAAACCCTGGATATATGATCCATGTTAAAAATAAAAATGTAATATCACCCCTTGTTTTTACCATTCCTCTAAGAAGTAAAAATTATGTTAAGAATAGACTGTTTCAATTGAGTAACAATAAACTATAAGAAGCTTTTGCAGTCTTTTTTCTTCTACATGTTCCATAATTGTTTGACCTAAATAGTAATAAGAATATGAAGATTACCTTCTAAAAACAAATATTCTGCAGCTGATCTCCACATATCAAGTTGCATTATCACTGGTTTAAAGTCTATTTCATTGAATTTAACATGCTCCATTGTTTTATATTTATTTCTCTAAGCAAAAACAAAGCCCCAAATATTGCCAGTTGTAAGCCTGTGATGCATTGCAAGTTCATAAATGTTAAAAGACAGAGATGGAGTCTTAAAATGAGTTAAGTATAGTAATTAATAGTGGTCATTGTTTAGGAACTTAACATTATTCTTGGCATAACTAACTCTAGACCTTACGGCAGCACTAACTCATGTTCAGCTTGGAAAGACAGTTTATCTGAAACATACAATTCAAGAAAACTCATGAAAGTGTGTGGTCTTTTCCCTCTTCACTTATTTTCGTTGTGTTACCATTTTTGCTCTAAAATTTTTACCTTTAAATTTTACTTTTCTTTATAAATGGTATAATTATTGATATTTGTTCTGTCTACAAAGAACATTATTAGCCAGAAAGTGCTTAATAAATTCTGGGCACTGTGTTGAAGAGATACTGTATATATGGAGATGACAGAGATACAAGAGCAAAAGGTGGCAACCAAAACATCTACGTTAGAAAAAAGGAAGTGCTATGGAGAGAAGGGCTGTTGCCAGGAAGATATCACAGACAACATGGTATCTGAGTTGGCTTTTAAACAACAAAAATTTGCCAGAGAATGGGGGCTTGGGAAAGGTACATTTCAGGCAGGCCTGTGCAAACCACAAATCACTCCAGGTGGCTGCTGTGCACAGTGCCAGAGGAGAGGGGACCAGAGAAACGTCTCTAATTTCAAGGTTAAAGAATCTAGACTTACCAAGTGCTGTGCCTTGTGCTTGTAATCCCAGCTACTTAGGAAGCTAAGACAGGAGGATCACTTGAGTCCAGGCGTTCAAGACCAGCCTGAGCAACATAGCGAGACCCTGTGTCTACAAAAAAATTTAAAAATTATCAGGGCATGGTGGCATACCTGTGGTCTCAGCTACTCAGTAGGCTGAGCCAGGAGAATCACTTGACCCCAGATTTTGAGGCTGGCAGTAAGCTATTATTACACCACTGCACTCCAGACTGGGCAACAGAGTGAGACCCTGTCTCTTTCTTTTTAAAAAAAAAAAAAAAAGTTGGAATCAGCCAAGCACAGTGGCTCACACTTGTAAACCCAGCACTTTGGGAGGCTGAGGCGGGTGGACACCTGAGGTCAGGAGTTCGAGACCAGCCTGGCCAACATGATGAAACCCCGTCTCTACAAAATTCAAAAATTAGCTGGACATGGTGACACTCGCCTGTAGTCCCAGCTACCTGGGAGGCTGAGGCAAGAGAATTGCTTGAACCCAGGAGGCGGAGGCTGCAGTGAGCCAAGATCTTGCCAGTACACTCCAGCCTGGGCAACAGAGTGAGACTCCATCTCAGGAAAAAAAAAAAAAAAAAGGTATCTATACCTAAAAAATCTAGCGGCTAAAGAGTTATAATTTTGCTATTTGACGTGTAGAAAATTACCATAGGAGTGTTACCTTAGCACCTCTTTTAAACCTGTTGAAATGAAACATTTTTCAGGTAGGATTTTTTCAGCAGTATACATTTGTGATTGTCTATCTCCAGTTCTTTGTTTTTGATTATTTTTGTTTCTTGTGGCTGTCTTCTTTCCAATCAGGATGTTGAGAATGATGGTCCTGAGCCTTCTGACTGGGACCGGTTTGCTGCTGAGGAGTATGAGACTCTTGTTGCAGAGGAATCTGCCCAAGCACAATTCCAGGAAGAGTAAGTGAGTTTCCCTATGTCTTGTAGAACTTTTTAACAGGAATGCACATGTCCAGAGTATTAAAACCTTCTTACAAAATCCTTTTCTATTTTTTCCATTTTTGAATAGCATAAAAATATAATTTAACTTCAGTTAAATGAATATTTTTTCCAGCAATCTTCACTCATTTCCTGATAGAGTGTTCTCAAGTCCATTTCCTTTAATGAGTCTCGTCTTTCACTGGAAACCAAAATCACTGAGCAATCAAACTGCTATTTTAGTGATACTGATAAACTCTGTAGATAAAGGGGAGGCTAAAATAACTAAAACTCCTTCAAATAATAAAGATGATAATGTTTAAAACAAATCTTTATTACACATGGTTTCGTGCAGGAAGTAACATCTACATGTTATTTCTACTAGTCAGGGCATAATTCCATAAAGGGACCATGTTAAGAAATTTAATTATCCAAGAATTCAACTGCTTGGATCATTTCAGCAACTTTATAATTTGCTGGTTTTTTCCATCATCTTTTAGTAGCTCCTTTTGCAATTCCTCTAATTCTTTCTTGACTTCTCTAAAGGCCTCAGTTAATCTTTCTCATTAATGTAACATACTTTTTTTTTTTTTTTTGAGACAGAGTCTCACTTTGTCACCAGGCGCCAGGCTGGAGTACAGTGGCACAATCTCAGCTCACTGCAACCTCCGCCTCCCAGGTTCAAGCAATTCTCCTGCCTCAGCCTCCCATGTAGCTGGGACTACAGGCACACACCACCACGCCTGGCTAATTTTTGTATTTTTAGTAGAGATGGGGTTTCACCATGTTGGCCAGGATGGTCTTGATCTCTTGACCTTGTGATCCACCCCCCTCGGCCTCCCGAAGTGCTAGGATTACAGGCTTGAGCCACCGCGCCCGGCCTATTAATGTAACATACTTTTTTAACAGGCACTATTCATATAAAGAAACAAAAGATAAAGTAAAAAGTTTCCTCCTACCCAGTTCTCCACCAAAGCAACAAGTGTCATCATGTTCTTGTTTACCCTTCCAAAGACTCTCTCTCCCTGCACCTATGTATGTATATATAGAAGACATATGAATTCTTTTTTTTTTTTTTAAGACAGTGTCCCACTCTGTCTCTAATGTGGTCCATTCAGGTCAGCCTCCAGAGGCACAGAGATAGGGGAAGAGTAGGCCTGGAGGGATAAACAGAAACTATTTAGCCCCATAGATAAAGTCAAATAGTCCTCAATATAGAATGTACCATTTTATACCTCTACCATTAAGTATTTTTTGAGGGTGCTGAACAGGCCATCACCAAACCACTTTCTTTCATTGAGAGATTTCTTTAACCTGCTTAGCCACAAAACTAGGATTTCATTTTTATGGTGATGACCTGGAAACCCTTAAAATCATTCATCATGCACTCAGTATCTTAAGCCTGACTACATCAGAAGATAGGAAAATGGATTCAAAGGCATGATTTAAAGGTTTTTTTTTTTTCCACATTCAGCTTCCATACTAGGAATTAGGGTTAGCATACTGATCTTAAGAAGCAACATTGCGCCGGGCGCAGTGGCTCACACCTGTAATCCTAGCACTTTGGGAAGCCGAGGCAGGCAGATCACCTGAGGTCGGAAATTCGAGACCAGCCTGACTAACATGGAGAAACCCCGCCTTAAAAAAAAAAAAAAAAGCAGCAGCAGCATTGCTGCAGTTAAGAATATGTGTAGATTGGCGTAGTCACTCATGCCTGTAATCCCAGCACTTTGGGGGGCTGAAGCAAACAGATCACTTGAGCCCAGGAGTTCGAGACCAGCTTAGGCAATGTGGCAAAATCCCTCTACAAAAAAATACAAAAATTAGCTGGGTGTGGTGGTGTGTGCCTGCAGTCCCAGCTGCTCAGGAGGCTGAGGTGGGAGGATAACTTGAGCCTCGGAGGCAGAGGGTGCAGTGAGCTGAGATTACGTCACTGCACTCCAGCCTGACACACAGCTAGACCCTGACACACACACATATACACCAAGTGTGGATGTTTATACCAGTGAAAATTTGGAGGCAATCTATATATCTAATGGGAAGATTAATAAAATTACACTACATGTACACAGTGCAGTTCCATTAAGCATTAAAACATTTTGTGGATGTGTACTTCTAGACTTTCACTAGGAAAAACTGGGGATGAGGAAGAAGACTATGAAAAATGCAATAGGAAAGAAGAAAGAGGTATCCAAAAGAAAATTAGGTATATGTAAGGAAAGCAAATGGGATCCTATTTATGTGTTTTAGACAAAAGAATATATGAAATAGCAAAATATATTGAAAGACAATAGAAAAGCTTTTTTGAAATAAAAGAAAACCTGAATAGGAAAGGTCCGAAATCACAGAATACCTATGAAATACTGATAAATAGTGATGGACTCCAGATTTACACTGTGAATTTACTAGAACTCAAGGATAAATAAAGATTTATCGTTGGGTTTTTTCTTTCCAATTTTAAAAATTCAAGTCACCAGACAAATGGGGAAAAAAAATCAGCTGTGCCTCAGTAAAACTGAATACTGAAAGACCATGAAACAATGTTTTCAGCTTCCTGCTGCAAAGAAAGAAACTCTATACCCAAGAATTTTATACCAAGCCAAGATGGTATTCAAGCATAAAGACACAGATGGATATTGTCAAACATATGAGAACTAGAGATTATATAGTACCCAGGAGTTCTTCTTTAAAAAGTACATAATCATAAAACCAAGAGACAAGCCAAAATAAAAAGCTCAGAAATGAGCAGCCATGGTAGAAAAGAAATAATAGTGAGCATTCAATCCATTTAAATGTAGAAGCAAGGGCATTAAAAGAGAATAGAACATAATACTCTGTTAAAAAAAATTGTGTAAAGATGTAAAAAGGAGGAAGTAAACGTGTAAGTTTCAATAGCAGGGTACTCTCAAAAGCTGATAAGTTGGGGGTTTAAGAAAATTGTAATAAACTGTTACAAAACTAAAGCTAGACTAAATATTCAAAATAAGTCAGAAAACATACCTATAAAAGAAAAACAGAGACCAGGCAGCATAAACTAAAGATGTTGGAACGAAGGCAAGTATCTCCAGATCAGTGAATGGAAAAGGAATTAAATCATTTATCAAAAGAAAAAGATTCAGTTATAGAATGACAACAACAAAGGCTTAACATAAAAATAAGTAAGACCCTCCAAAAAATGTCTTGATAACATCAGATTTTTAAAGCAAAAACTCCAAAAAAGGGAGAAATTGAACCTATTATTTGTAGACATAGTAAAGTATTCCTAAAATAGATAAAAATACCTTTGTGGTTTATGTTCATAGATCATTTACAAAATACATGTTAGGCCACAAACAACACTTCAGTGGACTTCTAAAAAGTAACATTAATACAGTAATATAGACCAGCATCTGAGTTCTGAAAGCATGCTGTAGTTTTCAGCCTCAAACCACATAAAAGAAAGAAATACTTAAAAGTAACAAGAGAAACTTTCACTGGGCCACTAAAAGAAGGGAAGCAGATGGGATCAGAATGAAGGAGCCAGCAGCTTAGATTCTTCATAGTAGAATGTAAAAAACAATTATACAGATAATGAGAGTAGCACTAAATGGTCCCTGCCTGAATTTGACTGAAACCAGTAGCAAGAAGAAGATGCGTCTAGGTAGGTCAACTCCTGCATATCCCACCCTTCCTCTAAATCAAAGATAAAAGCCCTGACTATGGAGCTTCGAACAGAGAAAGTTCACTCACTGAAATATCTACACCTAAGCAACACATCCCATCCCATCTCATTCTATCCCTCACTCATATCCCTTATTCTCATTAAAAAAAAACCAACAACCCCACTGCCCCTTTGTAAGTAGCCAGTGAGAACGGAGGCAGCAGTCTGTTCTCAACTACTTAAAAAGTGCACAAATTTCAAACAGTCAAGAAATATCAATGAAATACTCAACAAATGGAAAAACTTATACCTTTTAAGGAGACACAATCAGAACAAGACGTCAAAATGAGCATATTTACTATTTTCAAAGGAATAAGAGAGAATAGCACGCTCCTAAACCAACACTCGAACCAGTTTCTTAGAAATGAAAGTTTTTTTAATTGGAAAAATACAGTCATTGGACTGAATAAATTTAGAATGGAAAAAACTGAAAAGTTTCTGATTTGGGATACTGGCATAAGAAATCCTCTTTGGAAGCAATAGAAATAACAGCTTAATAAATCCTAGAATTTTAGCTATTTAAGCAAATAAAAAGATACACAGGAGCAGGAATCAGCAATTTTTTTCTAAGCAATTATAAATACTTTAGGTTTTGTGGGTCTCTGCCACAACTAAGCAGCCATTGATAATATGTAAGCAAGTGTATGTGGCTATGTTCCAATAAAACTTTTAATAATAGATACTGAGCTATTCATTTCATATTATTTTCATGTCACAAATATTCTTTTGTTTTTCAAATTTAAAAATGTTAAACTATTTTTAGCTCACAGGCAATCCCAAAGCAGACGTCAAGATAGGTTTGGCCCACAGACTATAGTTGTCAACCTCTGTGCTAGAGTGAAATTTCAGAACACAAAAGATAGGAAAGCTCTGAAAACCTACCGGAAAGAAAAAACATTATCCAAAAAAGTGCTCACAAAAAGAAATGGAGTTTTTTGTTTTCTTTTATTTCAAAGTTTTATTTTATTTCAAAAATTCAAGTACTGCAAAGAAAATACCTACTAACCTAAAATTCTGTTCCTACTCAAATGTGAGGGACAAATAAAGACATTTTCAGACTTGCAAAAAGAGGTGCAAAAGTATACCCACAGCTTCCTCTGTGAGCTGCAACCTAGTTCACGGTGATATGGCCAAAAGTACTAAGGAAGTTGGGATCATTGGTAAATACAGGACCTGCTATGGGGCCTCCGTCCGGAAAATGGTGAAGAAAATTGAAATCAGCCAGCACGCCAAGTACACTTGCTCTTTCTGTGGCAAAACCAAGATGAAGGAACGAGCTGTGGGGATCTGGCACTGTGGTTCACGCATGAAGACAGTGGCTGGCGGTGCCTGGACTTATAATACCACTTCCACTGTCACGGTAAAGTCCGCCATCAGAAGACTGAAGGAATTCAAAGACCAGTAGACGTTCCTCTACTCTTTGAGATATCACTGGCCTATAATAAATGGTTAATTTGTGTTTAAAAAGAAAAAAAGTATATCCACAGACTATCTCTGAAACAAATATTAAATGATACTCTTCAGCAGGAAGGTAAATGGATCCTAGAGAAAATAGTGTGATGCAAGAAGCAACTGTGAGCAATAAAAATAGTAAAAATTCCATCCTGGCCAACATGGTGAAACCCCGTCTCTACTGAAA
>CAUYLG010018625.1:94-10689 GCA_963573385.1 Cacajao melanocephalus
TCTGTCAATTCATCAGACTAATTCTCCATCCAGCCTTGTTCCCTTGCTGGTGTGGATTTGTGATTACTTGTAGGATGAGAGTCGTTATGGTTTTGGGTTTTTTAATACTTTTTGTGCTGTTTTCTTCACATCTTTGTGGATTTATCCACTGTCATCTGTGTAGTTGTTGACTTTCAGATGGGGTCTCTGAGTAGACGTCCAGTTTGTTGATGAAGTTCTTTCTTTCTGTTTCTTAGTTTTCCTTCTAAGAGTCAGGCCCCTCTGCTGTAGGACTGCTGAGGTCCACTCCAGGCCCTGCCTGCCTAGGGATCACCTGCAGCAGCTGCAGAACAGTAAGGGTTGCTGCTAATTTCCTCTTCTGCTATCTTTGTCCCAGAAGGATACCCACCAGATGTCAGTCTGAGCTCCCCTTTATGAGGTGACTCTTTGGATATACGGGGGTCAGGGAGCTGCTTGAGGAGACAGTCTGTCCTTTATAGGAGCTCACTTGCTGAGCTGTGAGCTCCGTTGCTCATTCAGAGCTGCTTGGCAGGTACGTTTAAGTCTGCTGCAGCAGAACTCATAAACTCCCTTTTTTTTCCCCAGGTTATCTGTCCCGGGGATTTAGGGCTTTATTTATGAGTGTCTGTTGTGCTGCTGCCTTTTTTCAGGGCTTCCCTGCCTAGCCAGGAGGCAGCCTAGTCACTGTCTGCCTACAGAGGTTTTGCTGAGCAGTTGTGGGCTCCGCCCAGCTACCATGTGAACTTCCCTGCAGTCCTGTTTATACGGGTATAGTTAGAACTGCCTCGGCAATGGTGGCCCACCTCTATAATGGCGGACTCTCTCTGTAATGGTGGGCTGCCTCAGCAATGGCAGGCTGCCTCAGCAATGGCGGACTACCTCGGTAGTGGTGGACTGCATCGGTAATGGTGGACGCCCCTCCCCAACAGAGCTGGACTGTCCCAGGTTCAGCTGTGCTTGCTGTGAAACTCTCAATCCAGAGCGTTTCAGATTGCTGTTTTTTTTGTGGTGGGGGGGACCAGCCGAGCCTGATCACCTGGCTCCCTGCCTCAGAGCCCCTTTTTCTTGAGTTGAACGGGCTACTCTGTCTTCCAGGTGTTCCAGTCGCCTGTTGAAAAGGTGCCAGGATCTGTGTGATTTCCTGTGCAGCGACCCACTGCGCCGGCTGAAACAGCCGTGCTGAGATTCGTGGTGCTTTTTGCCCCGGAATCTGTTGGCCTGGCTCCCTGTTTCAGTCCACTTTTTTCTATCAGTTGAATGGGTGACTCTCTATCCCAGGAGCTCCAATCGCCAGCTAAAATGGTGCTCGGACCTGTGTATTTTGTGTGGAGAACTGTCGCACCAGCCAAAACAGCTGCCCCGGCCAAAACAGCTGTGCTGGCCATAACAGCCACGCTGGTGACCCGTGGGGCTTCTCCGCCTGGGAATCTCCTGGTCTGTGGACAATAAAAATCCATCTGGAAATGCAGCATCCACTCACCCTCCGCACTTTCGCTGGGAGCTGCCATCCTGAGCTGCTCCTAATCGGCCATCTTGGATCTGTCTCCAACTGTAGATCTTTACATACAATAGGTTATTAAAAATGGATCCCAAATGAAGCAGCTTTAATTTCATGATAAAATTGTCTTAATATCATCTAAATTTTGAGTAAATCATTAATTGATAAGTATTTGATGAACTAGCCTGTGCTGGCCATTTTGAGAAAGATAAAATATCATTTCTACCTCAAAGACTCCACAATCCAGTTGGGAAGGCAAGAATAAGAGGAATGAATTAGTAATAAAAGTATACAATAATAATAGAAAATATATAAACATTTTGTATACAATAAATGCATACTTGTATACACTTACTCATTTAAGTCATACAATAATCCTGAGGAAGTTTCTATTATTTTACTCATATTAAAGATGAGGAAATTCAGGTGCAGAGAGGGTAAAAACCTGCCAAAGACAATACAACAGTAACAGAATCAGGATTCAAATTTGGTTAGTCAGTCTGGCTCTGGAGAATTTGCACTTAACCATTATCATTACCCTGCCTCTATTTTAAGATTTCATGTATGGAACCAAAGGTACATACTACAAGAACTCAGGGAAAGAATGAAACACAATATGGGCAGAAGTATTTAGCAATATATTGGTGGAGTAAGTGGCACTTGAGTAAGAAAAACCCAATAGGGTTTGGAAAAGTGGAAAAGAGAAGGAATATTTTAGAAGTAATTTTAAAAGTTCTGAAGTGTGGATGGTAAGCATAGCAAAATTTGGTAAATATTTACTGAATACCTATTAGGTACTATGCACGGTGCTTGGGATATTTCAGTTAACAAAACAAAGATACTTGTTCTTATAAAACTTAAAGTCAATGGGTGTAAAAATGACAATGGAGAGACTGAGTTGAGCAACCATTCTGAGAATTAGAGAAAAAAGTGCTGAATATGTTGACAGGAATCAGATGATGAGATCTCTGAAAGACAGAGAAGTTTGAGGATATAGATCAAACTTATAGACATGTACTCTAGGATTTTTTGAGGAATGTGTCACATATAAACAACAGTATCTTAGGAAAATTAATTTGGCTGTTTTTCCAAGAATGAAATAGAAATGAGAAAAATTAAAGGCAGAAGGACTAGCTAGAAAGTGAATTTAATAGTATCTAGATAAGTGATGGCATTGGTAATGGAGAGCTTTGCTCTATAATTTATCTTCCTTTTTTTCATTCAGTTTTTCTGTTATTTTTTCTTGGTCTATAAATACAGGCAATTCTTTCCCATTCACAGTGAACAGAAGGTAAATTAAAACAATAAATAATAAAATTGCTCTTCAAGGAGTGAATTACTCCCAAGCTACTACCTCTCTACCTCCTTCTCATCTCTACTTTCTCCTTCCCATTGTCTCCTGAACTCACTGCAACTTGATTTCTGTCATGATACAGGAGGAGTAGTTCATTTGGTCAGAAAAAAAGTAGAAAACTGGGGAATGTTTCTTTGAAAAGGTAATATTTCAGTGGAGATTAAAAGGATGAATAGGAGTTTGCCAGGTAAAGAATTGGCGGTTTTCAAGTATAGCATTCTGTGTGAAATTGGGAAGGTACTTCGACTTTATTTCTAAGACACTGGTTCTACCTTTAGGAGGTAGGCTAAAGAAATCCTCTCACTTCAAGTCTTTTCATTCCCCATCCTCCCAATAATTTAACCTGGTATGAATGATGCAGAAATTAGTCAGCATCTTATTTTATTTGAATCCTAATTAAATTTTCTAAAGCATAGTTCACAAATATCCAATCAAAGTTTCTCAGGTTTACAGCCCCTACTCTATAAATCACTGCCATTAGTCTCATTCAATATACCATGAGCTCCTTGAAAGCAGGAGCTTAGACTTGTTTTCATACCTCCATTGCCTAGCAGAGAACCTGGAACTCAGTAGCTATTCAGTAAAATTGGTTGGATTAATGAAACAATAAAGAAAAACAGACATATGAGAGGTTATATAGGAAAATATGGAAGGAGAAAATATACAGGAGTTAAAGGTCAAGGATGAGTGAATAATGGCTCTTAAGTTCCGAACATGGGTGACTGGGAAAAAAGATATTAACAGTGACAGATGGCAGATACAGGGAAAATAAGTTTAAATCTAGATACATGAAACTGAGATGGTACAGGGTCTCAAGTTAACTTGTCACTGTCAAAGATGCAGTTAGAGATAAAAATTGGCATTTGGAAGAAGTCATGGTTAGAACATCACATTCTTGGAATGATCAGGATAGAAACTGCAGTTTAAGTTATGAGAAAGGATAAACAATTTAAAGAAAGAAAAAAATTGGCAAATATCCCAGTTTTGGCAGGCAATCTATGTAATGCTGAGATAAATCTTAAATTGTGTAATATTAACAAGGCTTGTAAAATTATAAAGTTGAGATTTTTAGGGTAATATTAATCAATTCTCACTTTTCCATGTTTACAATAAACAGACTGCTTTCTTAGTGCTAGGTTATTTCAAGCCCACAAAAGAGGGGGTATAGGCTTTGCAAATGGCACAAACTATAGGTCTCAAAGGAATTTTAATGATGAAAGTTAACTTCAAAAACTATCAATCTACAAATATTATTTTTATCCATATATTTACAACAAATTATTTCAGTGACATTTTTATATTTCCATTTCTCCCTCTTAGTTTTAGAGTAAATAGGAAGAGGTTTCTATTAATAAAATTTGGAAATGCAGCATCTGATGTGGAGTTTGAAATAACTGTCCTGCTCTGAAATCTGCATAGTATAGCTCTCACACTAAAGAGAATCTCTTCCCCTCAAACAGAAGAGAGACAATATAGATGAATACAACATACAAAGAAAAATGGAGATAGATTTTTTTTTTCTGATTAAGGACTTTATGCTAACATGTTCACAGATGTACTCTGGAAAAATCATGTGCAAGCTAAGCTACTGTAAAGAGATTAATTTTTCCTTTAAAATACAGTATCATTTTGGAGACCTTTCATCTCTCTAGGCCTCAGTTTTCTCAAATGATGGGCAGGAGTACTTGTACAGTCATGTGCTGCTTAACCAAGGGGATCTGTTCTGAGAAATGTGTCAAGTTTGTTGTGCAAACATCATAGAGTATATTTACACAAACAAGGATGATATATATATTTTTATTTACATGTATTTTTTTCACATGGAAAACCAAATGTCCCAGAACCATTACTGAATATCAATTATTTCCTCTACTTGAGCTGCAGTGGCAATATCAAGTGCAATATCATGTTTCTGTAAATGTTCTATCATAATCTCATGGGGCCGCAGTCATGTCTGTAACCTGTTGTTGACTGAAACATCGTTATGTGGTACATGACTGTATTTTCTATTAAGTATATAATTCTATCACCTTACTTTTAAAATTTATATTCAACTGGTGAAAGGTCCCAAAACTTGCTTACTTTCTGAGACAAATTTAAAAACTTATACATAACACTTAATGACTCCACTGGAGTTTCTACTTAAGGAGTTTCAGGAGTGATTCTAATTATGAGGCTCAATTAGATGTTGTTCATGAACATGGCATGCTTATATAAACTTAAGAGCAGTAAGAACTTGTGTATGTGAAATACAAGTAATTGGGAAGTATTTCATACAGTTTAAATTGGTCTAAGTGAGGATGGAAGAGATAGAGGTTACAGTAAGTGAAGAACTCTAGCGTCAGTGACTTAAGAGGCAAAAACAGGGTCAAGGTGGCAATGTAGGGTGGTGTTGGTGCTGGTGCTGCCTATTACCTGGATGTACGTTTCTATTAACTTCTAGAAATAATTATTTAAAATAAAACAAGAACCTGATACGTTTCCTACACTGAGATAAACAAATGAAAAAATTAAAGAGAGTAGCCTTATTTAGCTGGATAACTTCTAAAGGTAGAACTTTTGATACTCTCTTTCCGAAATGTGACAGAGATACTATTCACACAGCATCATTATGGTCATGTTTCAGTGGCAATACTGATCTGGAGTTTCAGTGAGTAGAGTCAGCTAGTGACAAGCGGTCACAGTAATTTAGTTAGTAGAATTCATATTTTCATCTCAAACTCTAACTTTCCAAGGTATAATCTTTACTTGAATTGGGCTGCTGACTATATTACCCTTCACTCTCACCCTTATTGTCTTCCTTGCATACCAAAGTGATTAGTGCTACTGTTTTTGCTCTGGTCCTCCTGGTCACATGGAATATTCTCCTTGCCCACACATCACTCTCCTCACTAGATAACCAAAGGATGTCAAATAAATGACCAAAATACTCTCTGGCCAGACACCTATTCCCTGAGGAAGAAAGTCTGGAGATCTGCCTCTCTTCATTCTCACTGCTGTGCCGAGTATAAGGTAAATGAGGTCTCTAAAGTGCTTGTGATATTAACTGTTATTACTGTGATTGATTTCTGGTGAAATATTCAGCTAATATCATACATCAGCCAATAATTTATACTTGAATGCAATTAAGATGTCTCAAATGAAGGGAAATTCAAAAGTTTCCGCAGTAAACACAGAAGACTGTTTAACATCTTAAAATAAGAGAAGGAAGAGTATTCAGCTGTCTCTAATCTCTAATCATTTATTTTAACACACCACAAATCATCTCAGATGATTCTTACAAGAATTTAGTTACAGAAGCATCAATGTCTATGTGTTTAGCTATGAATACTGCAAACTTCTTTTAAATAAGAGAAGAAATTCTGATTTTAATGAGATCAAAAAGGTTATGTACATGTCACAGCCAACCTTAAAACCAGAGATCACAGAGATGAGCTCATATTCCATTTATGAGTTCATACTCCATAATATATATTATAGTATTACAAACTCAAAGTTTACAAACTCGGTTTGTAATACTATAATATATATTATGGAGTATGAATTCATAAATCTGAATGGTTCCTTTCTATAATGTTAAATTGGTTGGAATACATTTATTCAAATTTTGTCATTGAAAATAAAAGCACCTCATGGGTAAACTAATAATTCATTTAAGCTCTGAATAAAGTTCTATATTCTGAAACACAAATTGGGCATGAACAAATATAGGATTTCCATAAGAATATTTAACAAATTATTTTATGTACAAAAATCCTGTTAAATATAGTAGCCGTTATAATAAATTAAAATTATCAGCTATAATAGATGAATTACAATAATATTTATTGTACATAATATTCAATTTTAAAGTTGTTAAATTAAAAAATATCTTCATATCCACCTTTTGGTTTACTTTAACTTAATATGCAATAAAAGTAATCTAAGACAAGAAAAAAATTTGATAAAAGTTATGGGCAATATTTCTTGTGGTGAAGTAAATCTTTAAAATACTATAGTGTCTATAAAATGGACAGATACATTTCAACACATGTATCTTATTTAAAATTTTTTTTAAGTTCTTTGGCATTTCTGGCCATATTGCCAGAGATATTTGAATGTATTTATAGGCATTTTTCATGTAAGTAAAATAAAATTGCTATTCTATTGCAAAACCAGATAATAAATTTATTGGTTAAAACACATGAGGCTACTTTAATTGAAATGGTAATAATGTTACAAACAGGAAAACTACATACAATCAAGAATTAACCAACAAATGACAAATGGGTAAATAAAGCCACAAGTTGGTAACAGCCTCTCAAGAAAGAAAATTTAGGAGTACTTATTATTGTGTATCACTAAAAACAACAATCACCTTTCCAAACAATCAAGGTACAAATAATGTCTTGGTTTTAAATTTAGCTGAAATTTATTCTTTAACTTTGGCTGAAAAAATTTTAGTAAGGTTTCATTGTTCTTCAAGCCTAGTTAAAATACTTTTTTCTAATTCCCTCTCAAATCACAGGATTGTTCATTCTGTAAATTTCTGCAATATCTTCATGAGTGGTGATTGGGGACTTTAAATATACCCTTGGCTTAAACCTAAAGTTTGGCAGTTTCTGATATGATCAAGGCCCTCTACATAAACAGAGATTAAGACAAAACCTAGATTTAAAGCTGGCTCTTAAAGTTGAAACAGTCTAAAAAGGCAAAGCTCAGTAATCCATAGTCATGGCTTATCTTTAGTTCCTACTGAATATCAGAACTGTGTGTTGATAACATATGATAAAACTCTTAAGAAATCAGAATGCATACTTTTATGACATAATAAAATTTATCTCTAAAGCAAAAAGAAGGCAAAACAATAGAAACGCTGCTATTTAATATAAGACAAAGATGTCTACCATTACCATTGTTATTTAATATTGTTCTAGAGAAAAAGGTGGAGTAATTAAATAACAGAAAGATATAAGATGTCTTTATATTGAAGTAATTAATAGATATGAAATTCAGAAAGGTAAAATTATAATTTGCAGATGAGAAATAACTAGAAAATCTGAATCAACTGGAAAATGATTACAGACAATGAGAGAATAGTAATATGGCTAATAACCATAATGATAATGACAATGGTGAAAACTTACAGAATGTTTATGAACACCAGCAGTGTTCTACATGTATTAACTCAATCCTCCCAATAATCCTATGAAGTATATAATATTATTATCACTATTTTATGAACAAGGAAACAGGCACAAAAAAGCCAAGTGACTTTTTCAAAGTTACACAGCTGGTGTGGTGCTGCTGGGATACAAAAGTTTAAGAGCTCATATCCGTAATCACTATATCAAATTGTTGGTAAATTCAATAATCTTTCTATGTATGAAAAACAATCAAATAAAAAATGTAATGAAATAAGATATCCCAATAATAATAACAAAAGGCTAAAATATCTATAAATAACTCTGAAAAGAATTATGCAAGAAAACCTTAAAATTCCACAGAGGATCTTAAAAAGGAGGACCTTCAACAGAAAGACATACCTTGTTTTTGGAAAAAATAATCACGCCATAGGTTAATTTTCTTCATTTATCTATAAGTTTAACTCAATCACAATATAAATACTAAAATAAATTTTCACTAGGGATTAAGGAAAAAGAAAGCTAATTCTCCAATTTATGTAGAAACACGATGCCAAACATACGGCATAACTATAATTTTGACTCTTGGTACTAGAAAAGAAATAAACTAAGAAATATCACTGTAACTGAAAAAAAGACATAGAAATAACAAAATACACATGGGAATCTAGTTTATCATAAAAGCATATTTAGAATCAATTTATTATCTTATTCAACAAAATAAACATTATTATTAACTCATTCATGTATCCATTTAATATAAAAGTTTAAAATTTATTAATGAAGTTAAATCTGTCAGGACTCTAGCTTCACTTTACTAAGTATTCTAGTTAACTTTGGTAGGACATCTGAACAATAATCTATGATTCAGACAGCTGTATTCTGGAATGACTTCAGTTTAGCAGGGTTTTTAAGTTGCTCATTTTGAGTTTTGAGAACAAAGAATGAAACAACATTTAGCAGTGATTCTCTAGCAGATGTGACAATGCTGCAGATAAAAGTGTTTTTCTTTTTTCATTATGCACCTTGCTTTGTTAAATTCTGTGTTAGCACCTGTACAAATCAGGCTGACAAATTGAATTTTTAGCAGTAAGTTTATATGTAATTTTTCAATCTCATGTAACATGGCCTATTTATTTATTTTGCACATTTTATAGAAAATCCTGAGAGAAGAGCTAGAATAACAGGGCATTTATATATAAGGATTTTAAAATCAATAGACTTACTGAATCCTCTGTATAACAACTGTGTCTGTTGTTGCTAGCCTTTCTGCAGAACTGTGCAAAAATCCATTTCTCTTTAAATGCCAAGGAATGTCAGAGATACATGAAATGACATCCTTGAACTTTGAGGCTGCATAAGGAAGATCTCAGTGCAAGACCCCAGATCTTCATTAGCAAGTTAGAATTACCCTACCTGTGTCCATCACTCTTCATGAAGAAAATATATTCTATAGACTTTCTGATGGGAAATCATCACTACAGGAGCTGTCTCAAATCAACACTGAGTTAAATCAGGCTGCCAAGAAATAAAAACTGTCACCAGCATAACCTTCCTAGCAACTGCAATGTGAATATGCTAATGCTGTGTCAAAGTATAGCCCTGATGTCTGTAGGGAAGCGTGCCTCTGTTTCAGATCAGTTCAGTTGCTAGCTTGGGCCAATCCTAAGTGAAATACTATATCCTATATTATGACAATATTATTTTCACCAAAGACAACAATAATTCGTATTTATTTTCTTTTGTGTTTCTCATCAAGAAATCCATCCCAACATTTGTCTACCCCGTATTTCTAAACATCTCTTTCTTTTCTTCCCCACCACCAAAAAAAACCCAATCTTCCTCAATACAATATATTCTAGAAGTATTCTAGTGCAACTCTTGTCTGGCTTTGGGCATTTTTCCTGCCTTTTTTCACTTATGCTTACAGGGTACTGCTCAATTCAGAGGACACTTGTGCATACTGAAATTTCTATATTCAGAAAACTGGTATTTACTCATTTGGTGACTTAGGCTGAGAAGACCCAGAGATTTCTATAACTTAGAGGAAGAAAACATTTTTACTATGCAACTGCAAATTATGATTTCCTGAACATAATGTCACAAAAGAGGACAATAGTAAATGTCTTTAAATATAGTGGCAAACGACAATGTGAATTTTCTAAGCTTCAGACTGCTGCAGTGAAAAAAAATTCAATTTTTAAAATCAGAAACATTTAGTTTAGTGAAAGAGTGATTGTGGTCTTAAAAGTAGAGGCAGACTGGGTATGGTAGCTCATGCCTGTAATCCCAGCACTTTGGGAGCTGAGGCGGGCAGATCACCCGAGGTCAGGAGTTCGTGACCAGCCTGATCAAAAGCTTGTCTCTACTAAAAATACAAAATTAGCTAGGCATGGTGGTGCACGCCTGTAATCCCAGCTACTCAAGAGGCCAAGACAGGAGAATTGCTTGAACCTAGAAGGTGGAGGTTGCAGTGAGCCAAGATCGTGCCATTGGACTCCAGCCTGGGCAACAAGAGCAAAACTAGGTCTCAAAAAAAAAAAAAAAAAAAAAAAAAATTAAAGGCCAAAACTGCAATTAAACTTGCCGCCACCGAATAAATTAATAATTAATGAGCAAA